>VXAL01001165.1:557420-624223 GCA_013399475.1 Chauna torquata | reverse complement strand
AAATAAAATAAAAATATATATAATATAAAGATGTATTCCCAGAGTGCAAAGCCTGTTTTTATTCCAAAATATGCATGGAGATGCATTTCTGTTCACATACAGATGTTCAGTCACTGGCATAATCCTGTCTCGCATCTACTAAGATGCACTACCTCCCTACTGAACGGCACAAAGGTTGCTTTGTTCCCATCACCCCATTGTTGAGCTCCTAACTTTTGAGTACTTCAAGACCTGGAGTAAGGGCTTAGGTTTAGGGTCTTAGGATTCCTGATCCACGTAGATGGAAGAGTACTTGTTTAAAGCTAATAACTTGCATTGTATTCCCTTTCTTTAACTTTTGGATAATTAATTTGCTTTGAAGGACAAACTGTTGATGAAAAATATTCTAGAGATAGAAGCATTTGAGGGAACAGCTGAAACTAGTCATATAAGAAATCTACAAAATACAAAAGGTGTAAAGACCTATCTGAAGGAAAAATGTTCTGAAATTCTGCCTCTTCTGGTTTGATTCTTGAGACCATGGTTTGATTCATGGCCTGTGTCGCTGTATCACCACTCCTGTGTGATAGAGAAGGGCATGCCAAGAAGTAAGGGCTGGCGAGCCTGAACTGACACAGAGGGTCAGGCTGACTTCTGGCCTTGAACTGTGAATCACCTCTATGTAAAACTTAGTAGTACCCTGCACGAAAGGGGCAAAACATTTAGAGGAGAGGTCAGGCATGTAATTAAACTGACATGTAATAGTTTTGCTTGTAGTCTTTTTGAAGTTAGAAGTTAAAAATATATAAAACAAATGAACAGTGTAGACTTTTGTTTTATCAGTGAAAATACCCTTTTAGAAATGCTTAAAGAAGAAACAAATTGCCCTCTGAGTGTATATTTATTTCTTTGAAGTTTTTTTTAGATGTCTGAGAGTAATGCAAATAAAATGATGGTGCAAAAGACAGAAGAGTCTGAACAATCTGCAATTAATCTGGCTGAAAAAGCACAGATAGTGTGGCTGGGGGAAGGCAGCACCGAGCTGATTCTCCTTGATTCATCACAGCAGTGCCAGCCCTTCTGCTATGGAGCCTGCTTTGGTTTGCCACTGACTATGGATCTCCTTTCTATACAATGCATGCAGCCAGCCCAAAGGCACCTTGCCACAATGACTTTGTCTCAGAATGTATGTCCCAAATCCAGCAGTCTAAATAGACTTATTGTGGGCTGGTGGCCATTGCAGATCCGTTAGACACACTTGCAGCCCAGGCTTTGTGAGAGGAAAGCGAGCCGTGCGTGGGTTTGGAGTAGGGGGTGGATTCTCTTGCTTGGGTTTATAACAAGCACAGGGCAAGAAGACACCAGCTTTATTTAGACAGTGCTTACTCACACATGTAATGAGCCCTTTAATTAAGTTTTCACAATGTGGCAAAAAGTCTCTCATTAAAATATTTATAGTTAGTTTTTGATTTGAGTCTCTACATATATAAAAACTTGTTTCCGAGGTAAAGCATCTGGCAAGTCGTTAAGTGTTAGCTCAGGAAGCGAGTGTAACTGTGTTGGGATTGGGAAATTACTCAGATGTAGTGTAGATGTATCCCGGGATGGGCACAGCTAAAGTGGGAGGTTTGGGGTTCACAAGTTTAGGTTGTGGTCTTTCTTAAGGCTTTATTCAGGCCAACAAGTTTAGATGCCAGCTTACAGAGCTGTCTTTCCAGAGGTTGTTTGCAGCTGATAGAGATGTGTCCAGGGGAGCCCACCCCTGTTATTCATGGATGACATCTGTGGAAATCAGCCTCTTAAGGCGTGCTCAGGTCTTAAGGCAATGGAGATTACAGATACGCAAAAGGCTCTTTGGAAATCTTTCTCCCTGCAGTGCTGTGTTGAAGGGAAAACACAGAATTCATCATTATTGATGATTTGAACTATTGCATGTTTTAATGTGTTGGCATGAGGGCAGAGAAATCAGCTGTGGACCTAAAGCTGCAGAGCCCTGGGGGCCCTTCCTGGCTGTCTCATAGCTCCTGATGTGCCACCTGGACAAGTGGCCCCAGAACAGTAGCTAGCAGTTCCTGGTAAAACAAGCACCTCTCCTGAGCTCTGCGCTTGGGCAGCAAGGGAAGAGTTTATTCACTGAGCTTTTTCTTCGGGGTCCTCCTAGATCCATATCAAATCCTGAAGTGGAACGGAGACAACAATATAATTTTCTCTTAATTTCAATGGAAAAGTTTACTAATTTCTGCTTTCTAATTTTTTTTAGCATTATTTGTAAACCTCTGCAGAAATTCTTTCTTTCCCACAGTAGCTCTTTTAAGAGTACTTGTTTGATCTGTTGCCTTATCTAAGATTATGGCTAATTACTCAATAAAGAACTTTCTTTTCCGAGGCCTTTTTTCGCCTCTCAAGTATCATCTCACGGGGTGAAATTTCTTCCTCTTTTGATTTCACTCCATCACAACCTAGCTTTCATCAAGACATGCCTCGGAATCTGAAGGGAGCAGTTAGTGCNCCCCCCCCCCCTTTTTTTATGCTAAAGCTGAAAGATGAAGCATATGGGAAAGAAAACAGCATTAAATCCCCCACTCTGAGAGGAAAGGCACTAAGTATCTGGCCACTGCAGGAGAGGTTTGAGCTGCATGCTTCATTTACTACTTTGTGTAGACATAACAAAGAATTTACTTTAGTCCCCTTGGTACTCTCACAACCTATTGCGCTGTAGGCAGAGAGAAAGCAATGAGCCTAGTGTTACAGTGCAGCAGTGAACTGGGAATTGAGGTGGTTTAAAGACAAATGTTTCCTTAATAATCTCATAGTATAGACCTAGTTCCTTTCCCTTTTTTTCAGAAATAGGAAAGCTAAAATGAGCTTTTGTGCAATGGGCCAATAGCTTTAGTTTGGATGAAGCATAAAATGGGGCCCATAGGAAAAACTTGCTTAATAATTCAGAAAAACGTTGCTGGGGATGGGGGGGATCACTGTGATGGATCTTTCAGGATTTTTTTTTCTCATGAGCAGAAGTTGAGAGTGGAATGTCAAAGACCTGAAGCTTGACTTCACTTGACATTAGTGAACTAGTTCTGATGAGGATGAAAAAATGTTGGCATGTTGCTCAGTCTAAATTTTTTTTGAGATTTTATAATTTGTATACATTATTTGCTCCTTGGAAAAGCTGACAAAGATTTAGGAACTGGGGGAAAAAATCTGTAAGATTCCAGTCTGAAATGAAGCTTAATACCTTGGAAGATTGAAATGCACAATGAGGCTAATCATGGTCATTTCTGTAGTACTGTGTTATGTCACAAAACACAGCACTACCACTAGAGTAATGGGACCAGATAAAAAGGCTGATTTAAAGGCAAAGCTTTTGGTATACATGCATCTCGTTATATTGACAAGAAGAAAAATACTGAAAAGCACTGGAGCATTTAATTGAGTTTGTGAAAAATGTCCGGGTATGTATGGCTAGACTGTGTGCAATTTAAGCATTTGTGCTTGGAAATGAAGTGGGCACATCTATTCTTCAAGTTGTTTTTCTAATGTCTTTTTTGCATTAGAAATGCCAAGTAAACATCTCACTGCTGTCCAATCCCTGCCCTAAGAACCAAAACAGCTTTTATGTTTTTTCTATTAAACATCCATTCACATTTAGAAAATAACGAACAGAGAAAAATGGGTTCATCTATATCCCATTGAGAAGGAAGAGTAGTAGAAATAAGGGAAATTTAATTAAAAATAAGAGGTCAAATGGACTGAGCTCTTCTCCTCTCCTGCCACTTTGCCTAGGGCTAAATCATCTTACTTAAGGAAAGGTGTGTGTTGGGGAGAGAACTTTTTTGTTAAATTCGTACACAGATGAGAGTAAATACTGGCCATAAAAATAAATTATTTTAAAGCTCATGTTAAAGCGTACTGCATTGTATACTCTAGAAGTATTCTATAAATAAATAATTTAGCTTTTATTTTCATTGGGTTGTGACAGGTTCTGTCTGAAGTTCTGTGATGGCAGTGGTGCGTCAAGAGCTTTTCAGCCTGTTCTAAGGAAATAAAGCTTGAGGCCTCTGATCTCTTTCCCTTATTGTCTTCCCAATAGTTTTTCAACCAACTGGCCAGCTTTAGTATCCCATACCAGATTTGGCTGGCAAAAAGTAGAGGTGTCAAAGATAATGCAGTTCCTGCAAGTGTTATGGTTGGGCATGAGAGCAAAATCTTCTACCAAAGGAAAAATCTGTAACATATCTTACCTGCCTTTGACACTGGAGCATCTAGGCAGCAGGTAAAACCTTTTTGAAGGGTTCAACTGCAGGAAACTCGTCTGAGCCCATGGTTAACCATGGGGAAGCCAGGCTTTGTTAGTACCAGTATTCCGAGATCCACTTGTTTCATTACTGGTGAGGAAAAGACACTGGTAAGGGGAGTTACCCAGAATTTTTTCCCAAAACTATTTGGAGAGGGGGTATTGAGGTAGACTCTTGGTCTTGCCTAGTGCAAGTCCTTCACTGTGGTATCAGCGCTTCATTAGCTGTTGCTCTATTTCAGTTAAAATAAAGGTGAATGAAATTAATAGAAAATACAGGTCTGGAATGTACTGGAGCGTGGCTTTGGTATGATCAGACTTTGAGAAGTGTCTGGAAAGACATCTGTTGTTGGTCATATGCTCTTGAAGTGGGTGCTATAGAGGTAACTGATTGCAGATCACGGTGTTGGTGTTCTACCTTTGCATAATCACAAGTTAACTGATTTCAGTCTTTCATGCTGTGTTGCTTCTATCCCAAAAAGTTTGGGAGGAAAAGAACCTCTTGCTTATGTTGGAAGTCCTGTGTGACCGTATGGAAGTTTCTTCCATATGGGTACTTGTGGGTACATATGGGGTACACCAGTACCCCATATCCCTTTCTGCACTGTTCCTATCCTGCTGTCTCTTGGGGACAGAGAGGTGTTGCAGCATTTGAACTGTAAAGAAAATATTGTTCTGAAATATAGTAATGATTGCTGTCAGCTGACAATCAGTTCATTAGTCAGACGACTCTGTCACTCCTGTCAGCCTTATTTCTTCAGAAATAAGGCTTCCTCGGTTTCCATACAAATGGTTAGGTGCAAGTCCTGTTTGCTGAGGTCTCCAGTATTCCCTGAAATACTGGAGTTAGTCCCAAGAGGAGTTTTAAAAAAATCTCATTTTTTCCAAACTGAGAAAAGCCACAAGTTTGAGCATAAGGACTTGCAAGCTTAATTATTTGTTACGCATGTTTGTGGAATAAGACCTAGTGAAGAAAGGATCATGTATCTCAGGGAGTACCTTTATGATGATGCCGAGGAGAGAGGATTCAGCAGATCTTGGGGCCGGATTGCTAGCAAACACAGGCCAGTTGGCATGTACCACTAGCATCTGTCCTTGATACAGAACTTTTCCTGATTAGACATTTTGAAGCACATGTTGGTGTTAGTGAGTGGAAAAATCTGCTTTAATTCTGAACTTAACCAAATTAAAGAGTGTAAATTTAAAATTGGCTTCTGAGAGAAGATTGCCTCTTTAATTGTACCCTTTTTGGCAAAGAAAATCTGCGTTTGCCTGTTTAGCCTAGTTTCAGACAGATCCTTTCACTTTTGAATGTGAAAATGAAATGAAATCCAGGCATTTTGTGGTCTATTGTACTGTTCTCCAAATTTCACAATGAAATTGCTAGACTCTGTTTTGTATTGTCTGACTGACTGATGTTTTTTTCTAGCTCAGTTGCAGTTTGTCTCCATGTGCTCAGAGTTTGACGCTTTGCAACAGGATGGTCAAATGTCAATGTTAGAGGTCTAATTTCCTATACAACTTTAAGAATTGTTTAAAAAAATGTTTATGAATTTTAAGCCTTCTTTCCTGCATGCTTCATGAAGCTTCCCTGAGTTGTCTTTGGCTCTTGCAATTTTTTAGTCCTGACTTATCTTCTGCTGCTGTAATTATTATTATCATTGACTTGTGATTTTTATACAATAAAAGATTAGGGGGGGAAAAAAAAAAGTTGAGCTATGGTGGCATCAAGACTGTGAGTCAAACGTGACAAGCCACACCATTAAACTGCCCAAGTTCAGCAAAGGGGGTGTGATTTGCTTATTCTATTCTTGGAGAAACCCCTAAATATGATTATTTTCCCCAAACGATAAATTGCATCTGAAATACTAGTTCTTCTGATGGAATGCTAGAACGTGTGGCCAAAGGCATACAGTATGTGGGCCCATAAGGCAGCAGCTTGAGGTATCTTGAAAACTGCTTAATAAAATGATTATGGAAAGAAAAGCCACCACGTGTACTCCACCTGCATTCTGATTACATCCTGCAGTGTCTGTTTTGACGGTAGTTGTGGCAGCCGGCGCAGACGCTATTCTGAGTGATTGTTAGCCGCAGGAAGCTGGTATTTTCATTTATCTGCACGCCACCAAGTTTCCCACAAATGTTCCACACCTGCACTACCTTGTTCAATAACCGAAAATTAGTTAAAGCCAGCTGTTGGTATAAGGAAAGGCACTTTGTAATACTTCTTTTATTTTTGTCATATTACAGTGGGAGCTTTCTTCAGGCGTCTTAGGCAGCTGCTTGAGAAGATGGGTCGAACCAAAAGATGTTCAGCTTGAACACCTAAGTGTTTGAGGGGGGAAAAATATATTGCCTTTGCGGAGATTGCTGTGTACTATTTAAGTATAGGTATCTTGATTACCTGTTCATTGGCTGTAAGCGCTGCTCATCTGAAGTAAGGCTTCTGCTTAAGTATGTGATTAGTGCACAAGAGATTTCTGTCACTAAAAAAAGGCCCCATAGAAGGGACTTGCATTGGTCAGTGTTCTACAAGTCTGTTCTGGCTGTCACCAAGCAGCTGTGCCACGATAAACCAACTCACATCTAAAGAAATTGTTCTTTCCTTTCTTTGGTTCCTTAAGTTAATTATGCTGTTCAGATATTAAAAGATAACTGTTTAATTTTTCACAAAGCTAAAGGGAAGTCTTTTCACACTGTTCCTATTCCTATAGGATGCCCCTCCATTCTATTTGCATGGAGGGGGAATGGAGGACATCTGTTCCACGGGGTGGGAAGTCCTATTTCCCCAAGGAGCCTCAGCACAAGAGGCACTGCATACTCTTCCTCGTGGCTTCTGCCCCGCTTCAGCTAGGGAAAAAGCATTTTTCATGGCTTTCCTCAGGGATTTGCTTCCTGGATTTGCACAAGCCATGTCTAATTTCTTTTTTCCTGCCTCTCCTTATAGCTTTCTCTAATTTTAGTACAGAAGGCCAACAAATCCTCCCCATCTCCTGTAGGTATTGGCGATGTGTATCAGTATTTTTGGCATAGAGGGCAAAGCCAGATGTGATTCTTCCAGTTATGTTGTATGAAGAGTAGTAATCCAGCATGGGTCGTTGCAGTATTCCTGACAACCCCTATTTACCCGACTTTCAATAAAACTGTTGCTTCCCATGTAGCAAAGTTGGTGCACTGAGTCATCGGCATATTTCCTTACATATGGGTTTTTTTTTTTTGCTTAGATTTTTAGAATGGTCAGAGGTTGAAACAAATGGGTATTGAGTGCTGAAAATATGATGGCAAGCTCTAGAAATGCTGATTGCATTGATTGTTTTGAACAGAATTCAGTGCTACGTTTTAACAATGGTGTTTTACTACAAATACAGTGAAAGCTTTCTCTTTGACTTCAAGTTAATTCCTTTACTTAGAGGACAAAATTTAGTTATTACAGGTAACTTGCTGTACAACAAGTTGTGCTGGACTTAGTATTCTGTTATCCTAGGAACTGTTTTAATAACCAGATTAACTATTATTCCACACTCAGAGCATGGAAGGTCTTTCTTTTAATATTTCATTCAATTTCAGCTGTTTGCAGCTCTGTTGGCATTGCTGGAAAAAACATGTTGCTGTGTCAGCAGGTGTTCTTATGTTGTAGCATGCGCACCTTTTAATTGCCCTTAATGTTAAGGAATTAATTTCTATTGAATTTTTAAAAAGTGATAGCTGCTGAAGCATGTAGTCAGGTTGGGAAGAATTCTGCAAACAAAGGTCCATGGCTCCTGTTCCAGTAGCTGTTGTACCGCCTTTGTGTTTTGTGTGTGTTGCAGAGATACGGACAGAGTGAGTATCAAGGAAAAGAAAAGAATGTTTGACTGGGTCAGCAAGCTTCATTTCTGCATTTGAGGAATAATTAGGTGGTGCTAATGCTATTGTGCTAGTTGAGATGACTCTTCAACTCTGAGTTCTGCTTTGAATGAAGGCGTTTGCTATTCATACTGCAGCAATCCCCATGTAGTACCAGTATTTAACTCCATGGTTTTTATCTCCCCAAAAATTACTTTTTGGAATTAAATTCCTAGTGTGAGTCATGCTTTTTGAGACTCTTTTTTTCCCCTCTTTGTTTGAAGAAGTACATTAAACTGTATTTGACTTATTGGAGCATGCAACATACCCTGCTGTGTGTGCCTGAACAGCAATGCCCCCCACGCACTGTTGGTCAATGACTTCTCCGGCTGAGTCACACTGTCAGAGCTAGCGTCTGTGAAGAGGATGCTGTGTTTTCCACTAAGTTTGGAAATGATACTTTGATAGAGTTCCTGGTAGAGTACAAGCCTGGATTCACTTTTCTCACTTTTTGACCTCCCATAATGAGTAGAAAACATATGGGATGCTGAGATACGTGAACGCTTGGTTCAATTTCACCAAATGAGAACCTTTCTGGTCCTTTCAGCATCCTGGACATTTTCTGAACCTTTCATCAACCTGTGAATTCAAGTACTGCCCTACAACATCCTCTTGGATATACAAACCCTACAGAATGAGACAATGGCTTTTACCATGACCACTGTAGCAATGTGACCAGTCAGTGTAACTGAAAGTCCCCGGAGAAATATCCAATGATTAAAATGTCTGTATGAATCCTTTCTAGGCAATACTTTAAGGAGGAATGTAAATAATTGTATTTATAAATGTTAGAAATTCAGGAGACTTGGAAGATTAAGCATGGGCAACTAGAAAGGCACATTGATGTTGTTGTTTGGTTTTTTTGTATCTTCATAGCTGATGAATGGATGCCATATAATAAAACTTGCTGGATCTGGATTCTGAACTTAGTAAAATACCATATTTTCTGGGATGCTGTAGGGAATATGCTTGCTTGCCTTTTTTTTCTTTTTTTTTTTTTTTGCATTGAACACTGGCTCCCAGAACTCCTACTTATTTGAAGTAATCCATCAGCTTTGCTGTGTGATTTCATGCAGCCTGGCTGCGCGAATGCCTGCTGTTCCCACTGCCGCCAGCTCCCTCCTGGCTGAGCGCACTTTTGGGTCACTTTTCCTCCACTTCTGGTACTTGTGGGGAGTAAGCAGAAGGTATCAGCAATTAGCATGTGCTGTTAAGAGCAGCTTAGTAGGAAGTCCCACTGCAGTACGCATATTGGGGCTGGGAAGGCAGAAGTGTGGCTTTCTCTTGGCTTTGGCCAAAAGCATTATCTGTTTTCTCAATCGTTGTCTGGGGGTAGGATTTGTTCCTCTGGGAAGGGCAGGGGGAGAGGGAAGTTGCTATCACTGTGCACTGGTATGAAGTTAAGCTTGTGTTTAGGAGCACACTGGAGCTGTGCTTGGCGTTCCTGCGCTGCCCCTGCCGGGCTGGCCCGGCTGCCCTTCGTTCAGCTCCTGCGGCGAGGTCGTGCCTGGGTCCCGGGCAGGGAGATGCGCACCTGCGGGTACAGTTCAAGGTGGAAACTGGAGAGCCTGGCTGGATTTCTGGCTGTGCTGCTAGCAGCCATGGCTCAGGGCCCTGCAAGGTCAGAGACCTGCCAGCAATGACAGCACCATAATAAATACCTTGCTTGAGTAGCAGGCTACCAACAGCAAGCGCCTGTTGGCTCTCATTCTTCTAAGCACTCTCCCAAATAATTTTTTCCAAGCTGACAGGATGAATTGGTGCTTTTAGGAGAATAAATACAGGAACATGTAAATGACAAAATATTGCATCCTTGATAAAACTGCAAAGTAATCCTGAAATCCTCTTTTACTATTCTCCAGTGTGTTTTGTCCTATTTCAAGAAATTAGTGACTCTGTTAAGATTGTTAATTTCTCTCCCCCATTGCTGCTATTGTAACTTCTGCTGCTCTGTCATCTATAAAAGTTCAGTTCAGTAGTAGAGACAGGAAAATAACCTCCAAAATGCTCTTGCTATCTCTGGAGGAAATCGGGTTTTTATTTTATATATAAACATTGGATAAATGTGTGCATTGCCACTGCAACTACCACCTGTAGTTAAATGGCTGCTGTTTCTGCAGAGAAGCAGAAAAGCTCTATTTTCCAATTACAAATGGGAAAATCCACAGGGTGATATTGGATTAATTGACAGGCAGCCATGCATGAGTAATCCTGCACTTCCAAATGTAAATAACAAGTGCTTTGGAACAGTTAGAATAAAGATTTTTATATTTATTGAAATTAATCCAAAATTCAGAGCTGTCAGTACACAGCAAAGTATGATCATCAAACAAAATCCACTGCCTTGTCTATGCTGCACAGAACTTGTATACTCACCTTTTTTAAAACTCATTGTAAGAGTAATTGGTTTTCTTTCTGCTTTATCATATAGTGGCTGTAATATCACAGTTTAAAATGGGAAGAAAAAGGTGCTTGAAATAGTTTTACTTAACTAATTACATGGTTAGGTCCATAATTTAAATAAAATGGCTTGATTTGTTAATAAGTTCTTTAAATTAATAAGAAGGGGAAAAAAGTGCTCCAGCAGTTCATCTTATACCCCTGCAGTTTAACATGGTGTATTATATACTCCTGCTGTTTAACACAGACTACCATGTTTAATGTGACAGCTGAACTTTTGGAAGTAAAATACCAGTAACAACAACAAAAAAAAGACATTAAACCCCTGGTAAGATACATTTCTCTTCCTCACAAAATTAGATCGATTAAAGAAATCACATTATATGTGCATATTTATATCTTGTTTACTATTATGCAAATCAGGCTAGGGTAGATGACTGTTTTAGTTTCTTACAGACTAATTTCATATTGTCCTTGAAAGATGTACATTTGAATATTTAATAAAAGCAACAATGCCAGTGAATAGATGACATTAAAAGTATTACTTTTGTATAATTTATGTTCTGTGGTGCTGATATCAGGCTTCACTTCATCACCCGCTTACACAGAGTGCTAGATGTTTCAAATCTCATTAAGCTATTTATTCATTGTAATGAATGATTTTAATGTACCGTATTAAGGTTATGCAACACTGCACTGTTCAAAAATCCATCTTACTGTACATATTTTAACGTTTGCAGCCAAATTAATACCTTTATTACTGTCTTAGTGGTTGAGTGGACAGTGTTCATACATTAATCATTGTTGTCTCTGCTTAATCCCACTCCTACACCTAAGTTTATATTGCCATATTCCTTGATAAATATATACTAATCTGGCCATCTCTGTATGCAAAGCCTAACAGAGTCTGGCAATCATGTTGTTCAGGTGTCCTTAGATCCACAAAATGTGTGGCATTTCCATGTGCTTTGTCAGGAATGTGTTGAATTTTGAAGTTTAAAAACAAAAAGGCAAGGGTACACACCCTACAGTCTCCACCAACTTCTCTTGCAAAATCCTTTATTTTTTTCTGTGCACAGCAAAGACAGGCAATAATACTCCGTTGCACAATGACAGACAATTCAAATAACTCTGCCACTCCTTCAAGAGTTCTGATCAGATTTGCACATTAGATGCCTTTTTAAAAACATACAAGTTTCAAAATGCCAATATTAGCGTGGCAGATAAGGGTTTCATACTTCACTGTAACAAAGCAAAGGGCAGATGTCAGCTCTTGTGACTGAACTGGCAAATTATATAGGTTCACTTAATATAGTTTAATAAACAATGTCTTTTCAATTGATTGTCGCTTTCTTCCCTGGAGTTTTTTACTCCTGGTTCTTTTCACCCACTCAGTGTTTGAAATTGCAACCATGTAAAAGGTGACTGGAAATAGCTTAGCTGAGGGGAGGGGGTGAGTTAAAAGCTGTATTTTAGGGAAGAATGGTTGTGAAAAAATCGGTTAAATGAACATCAGATAAGGAAAGACTGATTTGAGTTCTAAGACTGTGAATGCTCTTGATGGCAAAGACTTTTTATTGGAAGGGGGGAGGTGCAGCAAAATCAGGAAACTAAAAGCAAAACATCAGCCTTTGTGGTTGCTAGATAGACTGCCCGAATGTCACTTACCTAAAGCCATGATTTTTCTCATGGTATTTCTGATAAGTAGCTTTTAGCCTTTGATGAATTGTTTAATAACTTCAGATTTCTGTGTGTGGTAACAATATAAGTATAAGGAAAGTTTTTCATTCAAAAGTTGGTTCACATCATGAAAAAGCATGACAAGAACAACTGAAATTCATGCATTGAATGTTTTACATCATATTTAATAGCTTTCCAAGAAGTAAATGCTTCCATTTATTGATTCTCCCATTATCCTCTTTAATCTCCAATGGTTACTACCTACTCTTGTATAACTGTTTTATACGTTTGTTTTTAATGGTACATGCGAAGAAATGCTATGTTGCTCGCCTATATGTTACAGTAGGGGGGAGTGAGAAATGGAACTTGGGACCTGGGGGCCCTTCTGAGCTCTGAGCACATCCAGGAAGAAACAAGGTCCGTCTCTATGGTGGAGCCTCCCGTCATGGTCAAGAGGGACTACAAGTCCTTCCCACTGGGAAAGGACAGTGAGACTTCTGTCCATATTACTGCATTAATAAAGCCTGGGGACAGAGAGGTGTAGACAGGCTGAGGTCCGTATTTTTCTAGTATAAAGTTGCTCATGCATTTAAAAGACCAAATACAGTTAAAACTCCTCCGCTCACAAATTTCTCCTAATTCATGAGCATCCTGGTACTAAGAGGCATTAGTAAAACTCTTGGACTCCTGGAAGTTTACAGGATCAGGCTCTGTGGGAGTTTACCCTGGACAGATGCATACAGCGTTGGCATGCTACAGAGCAAGCTGAAAGAATTCCCAGCAATTCCAAATCTGGACCAGTTTTTCTTAGGTGACAGGATGTCAGTGAGCCAGGAAAGAAATTTAAAGGGGTTACCTTATCAAGATATTAAGTTCTTCCAAGCTGACAGCTTTGTTGCAGAGGTCAGCTAAGAGGAACAAGAAAGAAGCCCTGTGATCTAAAGATGGACTGACAGATATGATTTCTTTTCCCGTTATTGATTTATAATATCAGTGTTTGTGTCCCGTTACCCCATGAGACTGGAAAGCTCTATTTGAAACTGGAAGAAATGGATTTAATGTGGTGAAAACGCTATTTTTTGTTCACAAGCATTCTTTAAGGTAGCTCAAGAGTAAGCCAAGATGTGGGTGGTTGGGCCTGACTGATGGTATATGAATTAGCTCAGCATATTGCATAAAGCAATGTGAATGCAAGCACTGAGGGTTCAAGTTTTTTTTTTCTCAATGATGAATCTGTTGAAGAGTCAATGTTGCAGCCCACAAACAAAGGGATTTGTTTAGTTCAACTCAGGAGATGCAAAATGCAGAATGTATTTTTTTTTTCCTTGGATTGAGTCCCATATTTGAAAGGAAATCACAAATATAGTTTTCTTGTGTAAATTTTCTACATAGTTGCATGGTTGTAATAATAGTGGATTTCTTTTTTTTTTTTTTTTTTGAAGCTTGTTTTCTACCTAGTTTGTTTCCCTTCAGTCTGTTGCTACATATCCAGCAGAAAGGTCATCTTGCCTTTTGTGCTCTACATTCGATGGCACTGGCTCCATTTTGACAAAGCTGTATCATCAGCTACAATCAGCTTTTCTCATGTAATTAAAGAGGAGAAAATCCTTAAGAAAACTGCACTGAATGTACACAATTATTTTGGGTAGCATTATGTTCAACAAAAAATAATTGGCAAGTTTGAAAGTGCATCTCTTCAGCTGTATGTGAAATGTCTAGTACAGTATGTCTAATACAGTGAATGTATTTAGTATAAAAACCTTCATATCAACAGCTCTGTCAGCTGAGTAATGGGATCGGAAAAGAGGGAACAGACTTTGTCAAACACTGTTGGTTCTATGGCTCTAGAGAAACCATTCAATTTTTCTTTTCGTCCTAAAAAGTCTTCATCCATAAAACTGGGAAGGCAATTCCAGGCATCACAAGAAATGTGAATTAAGTAGTTATATCTAAGAATCATTTTTTTTTTTTAGTTCATTTATTCATGTTACCTAGTGCTCAGAGTGGCACGGGTGGCAGAACCTGGGTCTAATAATATTGAACATGAGGCTTATCTAGCTGTCTGGTGCTAATAACACGTACTGTGACTGTCTGGAGTAGCTCGGCTAATGGCAAACTTGTTCTTTAAAGAGACTCATAAGAGAACGATTCATTAAAATGAACTCTATATATATACAGTTTGTCACTCTTCTTGAAAGATGCCATATAAACATTGGAATCGTCTGTCTATTGGAAATAACAAAGAGCAGAGAGGTTGATTAGAAGAGTGGATCTTGCGATAAATCCTGAAACCTTAGAATTATGGATAGATGAAAAGAACCCGAAGACTTGTAATTTTTGCCTAAGAACTTCTTGCTAATTGCATATGTGTATGATATCGCAGCCTTTGTGAACTCTTTCCTCTCTTTATTGAGAGGAAAACCTAAGGTTTTTCTGTAATGTTAATTATCTGGTTTTGTCCAGCTGTTGTGGCCTAAGGACTGATCCAGATTTCCTTGGTACTAGTGATTTAATTGAGAAGTGTGGATGCAGAAGAAAGGCAAGACTAAGCAGTCTCCATGATTATGCTGAATTCATTAAACGGTGTAACTAGCTGTGCCTTTCCTTCCCTGGGCAGGACAAGCCCAGCCTGCACGGCCAGCTCAGGAGAAGGTGGAGTGCGAGGGCTCCAATTTGAATGCTACCTTATGCATCTACCTCTGCAAAACAGGGTGGTGAAGGGGGAGAGCTGAAGGGCGCACGGACCTCCATGGTCCCTCCTGGAGTGGGCAGAAGTTGTGGAGCCCTGCTGCAGTTGGGTGATGTTAGAAGGGCTGCAGTTAGAAGGCCCATAGTGCAGATCAGGATGCACAGGAGGAGGCACCTTGCACCCCCTTGTCCTCACATGTAGCTTTAATCAGCATCGTTTGAGAAGCTGTTGGCAAAAACCTGTTTTAAAGCCCATTGAGGAGCACTCCTGCCGAAGCTCTCGCACTGGTGGTCTTGGGTTTGATGTACCTCCTCTTGTTGAAGCAGGTACAAATCGGGGACAAAGCTAAATAAATGGAGCTCTCCTGATTTAAGAGACCATCCAGGATATTGGTTGAATATTCAGCTAGGTTCTTGTCGGTGTACTGTCATTTTAAATCTACGCAGTTTTATGTCTTAAAACGTAGTTGTGGCTACATGTTTTCTAATGGAAAGATGAACATCCCAAAACAGATGTAGGGATGTGAGTACCTTGGCCATTCTCGGCGGTTTGCAAGGGAAGTGCTTCTGGCAGAGCAGTTCATACAAGTAGACAAGAACCTACATCATTTAAAATGGGAGAAGGTGCAGAGAAGGGTTATTAAAAGGAAAATGGAAACTATAAGTGCTTTGCTTTGGTACCTGCAGAACACATTAAATCTGACAACAGCAGTTGATGAAGAAGGCCCAGGTGTGGGCACATGGCCCCACTGGCTTGTTGACAGAGCACTGCTGGGAATAACAACAGTTTTCGGTGGTGACTGATTAGGCATGACACTTCTGTCACTCCCTGTAGAGGACCAGAATGACAGCCTCCTGTGTCCCATAAAACCAGTTAAACCTTTTTATCAGACTGAGAAAAAATTTAGGAAGGAGTGAAATGAGTTCTTTGTAGCCCCGAATGCTTTTCATAGATGCCTTCAGTACAAATTATCTGTATGGCCGGAGAGACGGTATACATAACAGAGGCACAGCTCCTTTTCTTTTTTGAATGCAAGGAAGTGAGTTAATGTAGTTAGATGCTCGTGCAGATATATTAAAAAAAAAAAAAAATGCATACTGGCTTTAAACTTTTTTGTGAGCCTTATAAGTTTGATTTGGGTAAAAGTGCTTTTTTATATGTGCAAAGCTAATGCAAGCAGAACTTTACTTGGTGTCTACAGAGTTAGATAATTCTCATGAGAAGAATCCTTGCATAATTCGGGTAGTACATCCTGCCTGCTATTCGAAGCTAATAGTAATGTTTTACTAAGGCATGCTTCTGGGACTTGAAGAAAAAAACGTGGCATGAAAGAGGTTAAATCAATATACAGATTTTCAGAAATATATTTCAAGGAGAATTGCAGCTGTTGATTTTCTTCCATTTTTCAGGGAGGTAATGAAAAATAAATGGGAATACTACTTAGTACTTTATGTCTGATGACTCAGAACATATATACAAAACTGTAGTCAATTCTGAATGCATTTAAGGGGCCATGTATTTATGTATGAAGGCAATATGGAAGGTGTCCTTGGAGATGCTGTCTTAAACGGTGGGTGTGTGTCAGTGTAATGACATGTGTACATTGAATTCTTTCTGAGATTCTCATGCCACCAACCAAAAACTTCCAATGCATTGATTGTTTTATCTGATACCTCATCCTGATACCAAGAGATGGTGTAGACACAGAGTTGTAAGCTGCTGTTGAATGACTGCAGACAGATATTCTTTATCATGATAACTAGAAATGTTTTGAAATTAAATGTAATTGACAGCCTACTTTCATAACCTCAGTTTTAGTGCCTTCTACATTTTCACTGCTTCACACTGCAAATTTTGTATTCTTGTAATATGTTTCTTCTGGCTGTATGCTAATGGGAATAACAGAATTTACAGGTGCTATTTGTGAGCGATATTGCTGTGAGAGTGGCTCTGTTTGCATAAATGGTGACAGAAGAAGGAAAGGGGGTGAACTCTTAGTCCCACTGAAGATGGTGGCAAATTTGCTTACTTCACCATGGCTGTGATTTTGCCTGTTGCACTGGAGTTCTCAATCCATCCAAAGCTGTGAAATAATTTAGTACCGTAAGCATCCATGTGTCGGGATCTTGCAGTAATATTGATCCAGTTCATTTGTTGGATTTCTTCGTCACAGATGAAATGTGAATTCTATGAATTTTTTGAATGTCATTGTATTTTAGCATTCTCATAGATGTAGCATCTATTTGCTTATTCTAGCTACGTTATTTAATATGCATAATATATTAATATGTAATAATTAGCTAAGTCTTCAAGGATCATCAAAAATTCTTTGGTTATAAGAATTCAATTCATTAAGTAATTTCCTGAAATCTTAACCTCCATAGTGACTAAAGGAAGCCTTGCTGAGAGCAGGAACGTTTTGTAGATAGCGCTATTTATCCAAAGTCCTATTATTAGCCTAGAAAGAAGGGCTCACCATGTATTTTTATTAAAAATGACACTGTACTTAACATCTTTAATGAAAACTAACCATTGTGATATGAATTTAGAAACCCTGACACCTTATTTTATAGAAATGAAGTCCCCTAGTATATTAAAATTTACATTTTTTAATAACAAAAAGTTATATAGTCCGCTGGAGTAGGGCTAAATTTATCTTATGATTGTACTTGTCATGGCCTTGAGTATTTATTGAGTAGTTTTAAAAGTTCATTAAACTCAAGAGATTAAATATTGCCCTGAGCACTGCTCCATAAAAGAAGAAAATATAGTGCTATTACTTGGTAAAATGTTGTGCTATGTTGTTAATTTAACTCCCCTGAGTTCTCATCTTCTGATTCAAAAGACGTTTCCTCATGCTGTTAAATCTGACATTTTTTAAAGAATCTCGGACTGTCTCAGCGTTCACCAGAAACTCTGCATTTCCCATTCATTTCAGAAAGGCAAAATGAAGCGAATGACTTCAGCAGACTGTCCTTCTGAAATGTCAAGTGTACCGGTCTCATCCATTTATCTAACATTTCACTATATCTCTTTTTTTTTATAGTGACCTAATTGTTTCATGCAAGCTCACTTCCAGGCTTCTAGGTGCTGAAAATCAAATTCTGAAATCACAATTGGAGCTTTCTTTGTCCAAAGCAAGCTGCTGTTTTCATTCTACCAAAAGCATTAATAAAGAAAAAGTTATTTAAAAAAAAAAAATCTCCAGAACACTTGCTAACATCATTAGGCGATGATGTCTACTGTTTATTTTGCTTGTAATTTCCCACAGAGTGGTTTCCCACTGAATCTCGATAGGAAAATTCTTTTTATCAGTTTATTTAACAAGTTGGGGTGTATTCATTTAATTCATATTTATCATTATTTATGACCTCAGCAACTGTGCTAGATGGTTTTTTTATACATAATTTAATGCAGACTTATCTTCTAACAAAGGATTACCTGTATGTGGGGGGGAAATATGGGAGAAGAATCTTTCCAAGAAGAAATGTCAAGTTTGCAGTGGTTACCCAACACAAAACCTGAATTGTACACATTTTCGAACTGTTCGAACTGTGCTCTCATTCTTTCAAGTCAACTTAAATGAAATTTTGTTGTGCTATTGTGATTTTTTTTCTTAACAGCATTTCACTGCATCTTGTTTGCGAGCTTATGTGCTTTTTGATTCCTATGTTATTGTGTATCTACTCACTTTGGGTTTTCTGTGTCTATAGCTGTTCTTGCTTCTATGCCTTATCATTGCTGGAGTCTGGGGATGAGAGAAGAGTCCTAGAAATAATAAGTCAAACCCAGAGAGGAATTCGCATCTCCAAATGATGGTTCCTCTGGTTTGTAACATATCTCATTAAGCATGGCAGAAGCTGAATTCACTGCTGATGCCTTTGGTGTTGGATAGAAGCAGAAGTTCTCTCTCTCATGGAGGCTGGTCATCAGTGATTCAGAATTCATGTGAAACACTATTTGAAACTATGTAAATGGTCAGATAAATCATACGTTCTGAGACCTTTGACAATCTGAAGGCTATGATGTGTGCATGGCCTTTCATTGCCACTTAAATGCTTTGTTTGTCCTATGCCATTGCTATATCGAAGTAAAACAGTTCTGAGGTCTCTGCTGCAGTTCCCATTCACAGAGCTCCCTTTGTTTGTTGTAGATACCATCAGTTGTGTTAGATACTGAGTCTGCGATGTTAGCAAGCAAGGTATAGTGCTTCCCATGCCACGCTTGCCTGATGCATACAAACACTGGCTGAGCTATGTATCAGCCAGGAGATTTCTTTATAAGCAGAGAAGTAAGCCTGGCTTTCCTTTTTGCATTTCTGAGATGTTTTCTCAGAAGTGCCCAAAGACTTTACTGCCTTTACAGTTTTCCTCCAAGAAAGGTCAAATTGCATTGTTCTAGATTCTTAAACTGAAAATATAGGGGGCAACTGTGTAAAGTAGTTTGGAATAACGTAGCTGATGTTGCATGTGATTTTTTTTTTTTGTAAGCTATGATCAAAGAACAATCGAGTAAGAGCATCATCTTATGGCAAAATTGATGTGCTCCTCTTTGACTTTCAAATATCGGAGGAATCATAAACCAAATCATTTCTAAGTGATTTAACATCACTTGCAAGAGGTTGCTGTTAGCAGAAATCTTCTTTTTGTAGCTTATGCAAAATAGTTCTTCTTTGTGATATACCTTTGGATACCTGCCTTTATAAATATTCTAGAAACCTAGCTTGCATCTAAGACTTGCTTATTTACTGTTGTGCATTTTCTGTGCCAGCTGCTTTGTATTTTCTAGACTCTTGAGTTTTCAGTACTAATTTCTCTTTATGCAGGTGGTTGAGAGCTTTCTTTAATTATTATTTTTAAACCCCAATATCCATGTGCGTAGAATTGAGGTGGGTAGATAGTTTTCCAATTATGTTTGTTTGTATAACAGTCATGCCTGGGGACATACTGTTTACACATTACACATGCATACAAGTCAGGGTGTGTGTGTGTGTGTGTAAATCAAGAATTGATTTGAAAATTAAACTCACTGGCCCTGTAGCAAAATCTAAATTTACAGTGACAAAACAATAACAGGGAATTAGAGAGAACCTGTCCTAAAATCAAATCAAGCTCTTGTTTTGCAGCAAGTAATCAGATCATAGTTTGTTTCACTACAAAACTTACCATGGCCAGTAAATTAAACTATAATCTGTCTTATAAAAATAGTTGCCTTTGGACTGTTTGACTGTGGCCTTTCTTTGCCCATATTTTTCCTTTTTTGTTACCAAATCAAATAAAGGTTTTTTTTCACTAGCATCAGTAGCAGCCACTGCTGTTAAACTTGTAAAAGTCTGTTCCCTCTAGGCTTCATTATGAGATTTAAGCTATTACTGGTCTAATAACATATGTGTCTTTGAGCAACCTGGCTGCATCAGATAAAGTCCTGAACAAAACTCATTATATAGCTGCATAGTTCAGAGAAATGTGATATGTTAGGTAGTTTCATATTAGGAATCATCTCACAAGGGTGGAGGACTGAAAAGTTACTATTGGTTGCATTGTCAAGCCCATGGGTCAGAGATGGTGCGTCTCTTCAATATTGTTTTAATCGATGAGGATTCCTCTTCTCAATAAGTGCCTGTCTTGGGCTGATAAACTTCTGTAACCATATTTCAGTGGGGAAGTGAGAACTGTAAAACCATATGAAAACTAAAAATATATTGGAAATACCATGATGTGTTTCCACCAGGCTTTCTCCTGTATATTTGCAATAATGCTCTGTACGTGCCTGGTTTTGGTTTCACTGAATCGAAGATCCTTGCTGGAAGTAAAAAATGTTTTATGTCTTTGAATACAAATCTCCCTGAGATACCTCATCGCTAAGTCAAATGCTAGGCTTGATTCTAATTTTGCTGATAATGCACAGCATGGCTGTTTACTCATGTATGCCCAAGTTTGATGGGAGAGAGGCCAGGACTTTTGTAAATGCCAGCGTGGTTTTGAGAGCCTAATTCCTCAAGTCACATTTGTAGTGGTGCTGTCAAACTTGCGTGCTGAGCTTTTCAGGGATGGCAGAGGAAAGCTACACATCTGAGTTCTTGTGTGCAGAATCAAGTTCTGGCACTTGACACGGTAAGACCTTCAGCACTTGGGTGCATTAACTTCTCTATTTCTCAGACAGTTCAGTGGTATTTATTTGGGTCTGTGAGTGATGTGGTGAGTGTGGGCCCCTGCTGGGATTTGCGTGCAAGGCTGTTAGCCCTTGTTGGCAGACGCTGATCAAATGCATGGGGCTGTGTTTTCATTGTTCAGATGGATTTTGTGGCTTACTCCCTTACATAGCTGCTGCACAAGTCCTCTAAAAACTTGTCTGTTTTTGAGGTAAAATGGCCAGTTCTGGTCACTCTTCCTGTTGTTTCCTAGTGTTATGCTTGTAGGGTGGTGAAGGTGCTTCTTGTATCATTTCATTGGCATGTGGCCATTGGTGGCTGTGATAGATGGGACAGAGTGGATGTAAGAGAGGATGGGGGGAAGATTTTGCTTTCTTGTGTTTCTCTTTAAATCTTTCAAAGTCCTTGTGCAACAGACAGACCTTGCTGGACCGTCATCCATGTGCTGGTTTGCAAACATAGTGATTTTAAAGTAAATTTGATGAGAACCTAGTTTATCATGTAATGAGGATTGCTGAATTAACTTAGTCTTTTTTCACTCAGTGTAATGATCCATACCATCTAAGAAGTCATGTGGAATTTGATTTACAGCCCTCTTTGTTTGCCAAAACAGTAGTTGAAATTTTCTTTAGAATCATGACCTTTGTCACTGTGTAGGACAGAAAAAAATAATGTACTGTTCATCTTTTGCTACTATATCCATTTAATGCCTTGTTCTCTAAGCAAAATGTATTTAGCAATTAAAGGAGTAATGCAGAATATTTAACTTATCAGCCAATTGCCCTTTTCTTGTTACTAATGCATTTTCTGAACCTCAGACTTGTTTGTCAGTTGTAGGGAGATGCATCTCCCTACTGTACAAATAAACATGAGCTTTAGCCTTTGGCAAGATATTTCAGGAGGGAGATAAATATACGTTTAACTTACTAAGTTATGCAGAAAAATGACAAGACAAAATTGGATGATGTTGTATTGCCTTTATTCATGCAGGGGAGATGAGAAATGTAGATCTTCCATGGCCACCTAATAAAAGTTGATGTTTGACCATTTGATTTTTGAACTCCTGTGCACCTCAAAGACCTTAAATAGCTCACAGAAAATCTGGGAGACATGCAAGTAGATAATTTAGAAAATGAAGCATTCTGCAGGTATCTGCTGTTATTGCTGAAGCTTTATCTACAGCCCAGGCATATTTAGAGGCTCGTCTGGCTTCCCACCGGCACATCCGGGCTGTTTCCCTTTCTCACGCTGCCATCCCTCAGTGGCGGTGTAATGCTGTGGGTCAGGTGGTGCTAGAGGAGTGCTTATCAGTGTCAACAGGAGTGTTAGAAGTTGACCATGACTGTGTGCATCTCGTAGCCCCTGGATGTGCTGCTAATAATTAGCATCGTGTGCATTTGAGTATGCTTTGACTGAATCAAGGTCAATCTTATTTGATCACTTCTGGTGTGCAATTCAGTTTTACCTAGTGGCAGCATTTTTTCCTCAAAAATCTTTAGAAAGTTTTACCCTTGAAGCTTGGGGAGTTTCTGCAGGCTGGTGGTCCTTGTCCCGGTCCTGCCAAGGCGGTGTCTCCCTCAGAAGTCTTGTTGCACTACTTTTGGTTTTGGATTCTCTTTTAATTTGCTAAGAGCTTAGAGAACTGAAGCTTTTGCAGAGGAAAAGAGTTGTGTGGTTTTGCTGCTGACTTTTTGTATTACGAGCTTATATTACTACCAGATAGCTTTGTAGAAATGGCCAAAATATTGATTCTACCACATTAAAATTTACTGCTGAATTTAAAGTATTTAGTGACAGTTATGACTTGACTGCTTGCTTATTGCAAAATACTGAGGTGTTTGTTTCAACTTGATCAAAATACAAGATCTGAACCCTATTGGGAAAACGTATGCTATGCCTATTGTTCTTCAACTTAACATAAAATGAAAATTGTAAAACTGAATTTTTCAGGTGTTAATTTATTTTCATAAATAACTCCTCATAATGTAAGATGGGTTCTGAAATTAATGTTCTACTTACGGGTTAAATATTCAACTTTTCAATTGGTCTTGATGCATTCAGTAAGCAAATTATTTCTGCTTGCTTTTTTAATTAATCTATTTCGAGTCAACTGTAGCATTAAGGAACTGTGGTTACGCTCCTGGCATTTTTAGGTTCAGGTAGACAGAGCCCCAGTATTTGAAGTGGAAAGACTGGTTTAAAATTGAATGCAAGATTACAAGTTCAGACATCTATCACTTCAGTTTTTCAGGCTCTAATTTTGTTTTCCTGTAACATCTTTTTGCTGCAAGTATAAGGTGGACAAACATGATTTAATCATCCCTAGGTGATGTATTAAATGACTTATCTTACCAGGAAACGAATTTTTATATTTGAGTATATGGATTAACTATTGGGATTATTTTCCCACATGTACAGTGCTTCTCTTCACTTAAGTAATAATTACATGATTTCAGCTACTGGTTTTGCTCTTTAACTACATAAAATCTGAAAATTGTTTTCTAAAGGTTACATACTGTGAAGATCTTCGTGCATTTTTTAATTGTTTTATTGAAATACTTAAGTGACTGGCAACCATAGTAAATTTTAATGGTAGGGATATAGTAATTTCACTTATTATTGACCATAATGCTTATGGAGTTGTGACAAATACCAGGCTGTTTTAAATTGACAGCCTGAAAATGAGAAAAATATTTGTGGTTTTACTATCTTGCCTGATTCAATTAGTCTGACTCTCTTTTCTGTGTAAAAATAAGAATAAGAGAATTGCGTTTTTCTCTCAAAAGTGAGGTTTCCTTCCACTCCCCCCCATTGTAAGCAATAACACTGCATTGCCGAAAATATTTAACAGTGCCATCTTTTGAAGATTGAGTTTATCTAACTTTCACGGTTAGCACACACTGTCACAATGGCAGGTTGTTGTCACATTGAACTCAGAAAAATTTTATGCTTCTTAGCATTTCAGAAATGACCAGTGATATTAAAACTGTATATAGCACCTGGCTTGGAGGTAATTCTTTGAAACTTAATTGTAATTATGATGGTTGCAAAAAAGCTGCATGATGATTCTTAATGATGATTACATGGGGAAATGGTAATGCTGTCAGGTGTGGAATGGCTTCAAGGAGAATTTGCTGCTTTATGTTTTTCCTCCAATTTTTTAGGTTCACTGGATGTATTATATCTCTAGTACTTTAAATGCACTATATATATACATTTAAGAGAGAAAACTGCAGATGTAGTCAGAGACTGCAATCCTTCATAAAGTCCATGGTGTGCAATATATCACAGATGTGTGAAATTTCTTTGAGTGGGGCAACTTATACATTCAGTTTATGCTGAGTTGAAGTGAAAAGACCCAACTCAAAGATCTCAAGCACGTGCATAGCTCTGCGCTGGTGAGAAGCTTTTCAGGCTATTTTTCAAAGTTTGTGCAGCACCTAGCATGGTTGGGTCCTGGACTAGAGCTTTCTGGGTGCTACCACAATTAATATAAAAATGTATTCCTTTCTCTACCGGCAGGAGTGTTGGTGGTCTGTCTTTTTTTCTTTAACAGTAAAAATATGTAGGAATTTTATACTTCAGATAGCTTGAAGAGCTGGCAACGAGAATGGCAGGAGGAGGCTTGAAAGAACTTGGAGAGGTGAGACTTTGAGGAGACAAGTGGTACTAGGAGGATTATTACCTTAAGAAAGCATAGGACTCACAATATCTTGTTTTTTTATCAAGTCATCCTATTGGAGAGAAGTCTTTGAAGCCCCAGATATGTGGACTGAGCGGTTTGGCTGATAAAGCAGTGCTGGCAGAGACTGAATAGAGCAGTACAGAAGCAGTTGTCTATGGAAAACTGAAAGAAGGAACTTTTGTGAGAGATTTAGAGGGCAGAAATGAGCTTACAGAGCACCCAGAATCCAGAATGGTTTTCCCAAAAAAGCTAACTGCTTTGGGGCTGGTGGCTTGCAGAAGGCTTTGGGGGCCAATGTATGCCAGATCTGCCACGTGCAGGAGACGAGTGGGAGAGAGGTGGGAGGTGACAACGGTGCTGTAGGCAGGGTGGGGATCTGCAGCACATGGAGTGCAAGGCTGGAGAATCCGAAATTTGATAGGAGTGAAGCTCATGTAGTCAGAGATGTGGGCAAGCAGCGTGTGGATGGATGCGAAGTAAGAGATCAGAGGGCTGCTGTAGGCAGGTAAGAGCATGTGCTTGAGGAATTGCTCACTGGCGTTGCTTATGGATAGAATTTAGCATCTGTATAATTGCTTTACACCATCAAGGCATTTTTTGGAAAGGACAGATTCTAGCAGCATTATGTAGGAAGAAGCAGTATGAGCTGGCAGCACCATTTCCACTGCAAAACTGTTAAACAAATAAGTGTTATAGAAGTAAACCTGTGAGAAATAAAACATCTTCGTGCTTTACTGAGCCAATTAAAAAAAAAAAATCAGGGAACCCTTCCTACATGTATTAGAAATCTGTTTTAAAATCTGTTAAGTGGATATTTTCAGTTGAAGGAAGTTATGTTGCTGTAATGTTTTTCTCATTTGTTTCATCTCAAATATGTGAAACCTGCTGTTTCCTAAATAAGTAAAAGCAGATGGAGCAGCCTCAGTGATAGGTTGTGCTGAACACTTCAGCACTGTTAGTTCAATTCTCGCTTACTTAATGCTATTACATTAGAGATGTACTTGAAGGTCGCAGTATGGAATATCTCAAAGATAACACTGACTGGAAAAGTCAGTGAAATAAATACTATTTTATATATAATCAGTTTCATTCTCTTCAGTATGTTTTAATCCAAAGGATTAATTTGGCCAAATCATAACATACTACAGCAGTGTTGTGCCAACCCCAAAAAGAAAGGAGGAGGAAAAAAAAAAAAAACACTCATGAGTCATTCTCCAGGTGTTTGTAAGATTGGCTGAAGGAGCTCACAGTTGTGTTTTACAGTTCTTTATCTGCTCCTTGGTTTCAAGGACTTCAGAGGTATAATAACTTCATGTTTCCTAGCTCTTTGTATTGCACTTCACAAAGGTTTCTGTGTATTTGTTTTAAAGGAAAACTTTTCAGGTAACCTCATTTCCAGGATTTACAAGAAAAAATAAATGTTGCGGTGCTTGTGCTTTCACTGGTAAGAGTGATTCTCATAACCACTAAGTGAGTTCTTTCTGTTTTTCTTTTGTTTGTTTGTTTTTTACTGCTCTCAAATTGAGGTAGGGGAATCAATTATTGGAGTCTCAAGATTAGGAGTAAATTTTTAGTCATCCGCATTATGATATGTACAAATTAAGGCTCTGACCTTTTGATTTTCTTTTCCTTTGGAGAGGAATTGACAATGAATGTATTGGAAAGAGTATTGCAGAGGAAACGAGAAAGGTGAGGTGGGAAAGTTTCCAAATGGAAATCAGTCTAAAATCGCATTCATAAATCTTTCTACGAACGTTAAATCCATATGTAATAATCCTGCCTAGACCAAACTTATCAAATTCCTAGTGCTTATAACACATATTTCATCCCAGAGCTCTGCTAGAGTATTTCGAGCTTTGATGCAAATAGCTGATACAGCCTAATATTCATGTTATGGTGAATAAAATGGACGTTTTGTGGGATAATGAATTTTCCTTAGTAACATCTCCTTTCTTTAAGTACAATAAATTTAAATTCATACATGAATTTTGTGTGCTGAGGATCTTCTTCGAGTTGAACAAATATCTTAGCATTCTTTATTTAATTTATTGAACTTGTATAATAAAAATATCAACCCTAAAATTCATCTTCCTCAAGGAATTAGTTTTGCCATCTGGTAGTCCTGAGTTAGAGAGAAACTTCATTCCTGCCAAGAGAAATGTAAAGCTCCCCCTACCCTTCATACCAAGTTTTCTTTAAATCCAATAGATTAAACAGAAAAAAAGTAACACATTCCCAAGATGGGACTGGGCTTCCATTAGCAGGACCCTGAATTTATTTCAAGATACGTGAAGAGAACGGCAGGGGTGGATAGCATGAAGCTGTTTTTTGTTGCATTTGTTTTAAGTGCTCGGTTTCATTTATGTACACAATGCCCATGAAACTAATATATTTAAGGATGGTGAAGCAACTTGCGTTTTCTTAATGAGACTCATGATAGTCAACAGTGCAGGTCTTTTGAAAATGTTAGTGTAATAGAAGCTTTCTGTGATTGGTATTGCATCTTCTTGTCTGCCTTAAAGGCTCTCTAGCAGATGGACTACAAGGAAAATAGTTTAAATGGGGATGTGGGTTCAAAATAACTAGCCGTTTAATTGCTCTCTTTCAAAATCATTGTGTATCCTGAAGGTTTTACCACTAGCTAACAGTGCATTTACAGTTCTTAAGTTGTTCATTATAGAAATGCAGTCAAGAGTCTTGTCTGAAGGGAGCTGGCTTGAACATTCCCAAGATATTGTAAGCTGCAAGGCACATTTTGTTTAGTTTGAAGCAAGGTACTAAGTGCTTTGCAATGAATTTTAATTGATTCCAGTTGCAGTTAGTTTTTAGCTTCTCATTAAGGAGAGGCTTGTTTAGTATGGGGCAAAATATCTCAGTGTTTTTCATTCTGACATATAGGACTTTATCCTCTGTTGATGTAAATCAGCCTAAAGCTATTGACTGCAATGAAACTGTTGATTTATGCCACTTGACCTCCTCTTCTCTTTGCTGCTTTACATACAGAACACAGGGACTACTGACTATTGAGTGCCTGCAGAATCAGGCCCTCCAAAACAAATTAGTCACATCTCTGTCCAAGCAGATTGCAATAAAACAAGAAATATGAGAAGTGCTCTTAGAATAATTTTGAACATAAATTTTTTTTTACTGTTCCTTTTCAAAGGAACTAAAATGTGGTCTCTTACAGATAAATACAAATGAGTAGACCAGTGAATTTGGATGAAATCATACCTTTTTAAAGATGCAAATTGAAAATTAAGCCTCAAAACAATAGATTCCTCCTGGGCTTTTCAGGAAGGATTGTATATGCTCATCAGACTCTGGTGCCAGGTTGCAAATTTTATTTCACAGTGAATTCCATGGGAGAGCTGCAGGAACTCGCTTTTATGATGAGAAGAGAAGGATCTATTGAAAGTTTGTGTAGCTTTTCCCACAATCTGGATCATCTTTTTAGGAAGGATATTCTTTTATGGGGAAGGAACTGTAGTATGAAGTGTTGAATTTGCCACACTTTGTCTGGGCCTTTGCATTAAAACCCGACACTGTTGTGTGGATGTTCATACTGGTAAAGGAGAATCTCATCTTTGTCCCCAGTTTGTGCCCATTCCTATGGCAGATCTTTTTTCTTGTGCCATTGTAAAGGCAGCTTCTTTCCATCTTTTGCTTATCTCCATCCTTTTTTTTTTTTCATCAGTTTCAGTCAGGGAATATTTTTTTTTTTTTTCCAAGCTACTTTGTAATGTCTTTTTGACCAGAGTCATTCAACTTGGAAGTCCATCTCCTAAAACTGAAAAACAGAAGGGGAAGAACTTGTTCAGGAACTATTCCATGCAAAATATAGTAATAAAATAAACAATTTACCAATTGGGAAACCCCAATGGAAGAAACTCCAAGTGGAAGAAAGACTGAGAAATTTCCCCTTTACAAAATTATGATCCTCTAGGTGAGGAAGAAAAGCTCTGTAGTCTTGTTCACTCTGGTAAGGACACGGCAGTGCTGTCAGGAGGTATTTTACAGTGGCATCATGTTGCTTCTACCATTGACTGGTGCTCTTCAAGGAATATGCATGTGAGACAAGTGCAGTAAAGATCATAACAATGGATTTGAATCCATAAATCCTGAGGATAGGTTGGAATTGATCTCAAACTTCCAGTTGGCCAATGGGTATGTTTGAAGTCCAAGTTGGAGATTCATTTCAATGTTTCCAGCTTTTGATCTTTACAGTGTATTGCTATTAAAATATGTAGAAGCAGTATATTTTGTTTTTGTGTAGTATGAAAAAAAAAAATCATGGTTAGTATCACGCAGCAGCTGCTGATCACAGAAAGCAGCTTAGCTTCAAGAGAAAAGTGTAATTCTGATTATAGAGGAAATATTTCCATGACTTCCAATGCTATATTCACAAAATTCTTCTGTTTGTGGATAGCTCCAGTTGTTGCAGATTAGGTTTAAATACACAATTTTACTGGACAATTCTGGAACAAAGTCAATAGTTAATAAGGCAGACACTTGCTGCCGATAGGAAAGTATTCAGGACATCTGTAATTCTGCTGTTATAAACATTGCTCATTGGTAGTTTGACAAACTGACCCCCTTACACATACATAGCTTTAGTTTGGGTACTGATTATAGTGATTCTTGTTGTGCAGCCGCAATATTAATAAACTCATGAAATACTGTAAGTGCAGCAGTAAGGTAGCTTACAGAGGAAATAGGAAAGGACATGGTTTAAATATGGCTTTGCATATGTTTTTCAGTATACTAGAAGTGTATTTTAACTTGCAAATTTCCAAGTTCAGCAGTGTTATTAGCTGAGAAGAGGACTGCAGCCTGCTTTATAAACCAGCTTGTTCTTCCATAGATTGATGCTTCAGACCATTTTTAAAAGATGCTTGGCTTTTTTCTGTACATCAGTTTTTATTTAACTGCCAGTCCCAACCTATCTTTGCATCAGTGCAGTATCTGGGTGGAAGGGAAGCACGTTTGTGAGAAACATGGTGTGCTGCAGCCTTTTCTCTTCGCCCTGGTTGTGAGATCGAAGTCAGAGGGCTGGTTGACTCCAGGGGGCATCCCGTCAATCGCTGCAAATTCCCTCGCTGTAGCCAGGCTGAGATGGACAGAAGCAGGGTTCAGTGACACTTCAGGTGGATTATTCTCAGCAAGACTGCTTAGCTTTTTAAATATTCCCATTTGAAATGTTCAGTTCAGTGCAGATAATACACTGCAATTAGAATGTAATTGCAAAGAAATACAAGACAGCATACACTGACGTGCCTCTCCAATAGAAAGTTTAACTCACCTTGTTGGTAAGGTAGAGCATTAAGTAAATGGGAATATTGTAATAACTTGCAGATTGCCCAGAGAAGTGTATGCCTAGGCATTTTAAAAGTAATGGTGATATTCCACCAGCTCCTGAGAAATTTATCAAAGGTTAGTAGATTTTAAAGCCAAAAGGCACTGTTAGATCATTTATTCTGACAGCCTGCATAACAAGCTAAAAACTTTTCCAGTAATTGCATCAAGCATACACAAAAATATAAAAGAAAACAATTTTGATTAAATAGCAAGAAGTGTGCATGTTAAAGGTATCATTGTTTCTCCAGGCTTCAGTTTGCTGAAGTCTTGTTTACTCACATGATGCAAATTCGATCTACAGCCTGACTCATCTAGCAAAACCTGGATTTTGATTCCTTGTTTCATCACTTATAGCCTTTAGGCGGATTAGATGGTTTTTATGTATGAAGAGGTTGTTTCACATAAAGGTGGTTTAGTCCTGAAGGGGAGAAGCATGAACTGAGCAGCTGGAGCTAGCCAGTATTGCCAAGTCTGTAGATGTCTAAACTTTCCCCATGTCATTGGTTTGATTTCTCATATGCGTGGCAAGGTACCCAAAGGTTTTGGAAGTGGAAACAAAAAATGTTAATGTTAATATTTTTAACTGTTTCATTTCATTAGAAAAAAATCCTAAATAAAAGTCCTAATCACTTTTTGAGTATCAGGGTTCTGTTTGATTTTTGGAGCCAATTCCATTATTTCCTTCAGATTTAGATTGTCTTTGTCTGAATTATGCCTTTTGCCAAACTTCCCTTTTTTTGCCCTTTACTGCACCTTGAGAAATTTAATTTTATTTTGTTTGCTATTGAAGTATGCCTTTATGCAAACTCTGGGAATGGTATGCATATGGATCATTTACAAATAAATCTGTGTATGGAAAATATAGATTGCCAAGTAGGCAAAACATAAAGATGTTTGTGTACTCATAATTTTGTTAGCGGTACTGTACACAACACTTACGCAGAATTAAGTGCTGTGTAACTTTCCTGCAAAACATACGTTCAAAGAAGAAAACCACCTGCACTAATTTTCATTTTCACCTGTCACTGCACACCAGTCTTCACTACCTATCAGGATTCATATAAACGGCTGATGTTGCATCTGAGGATCACATGTTGTACTTGGAAATACAGCGTATGAACTGAGATGCTGCTAATATTGTTGTTTAGCTTCTCTGAACTCCATCTGCTTAGCTGTTGTCAGTGCATCCAAGGCTACTTGGAAGTTGGCCTAGTTTTTGCAATAGCTAAAAGGTGAGCTTAATACGTGATAGCTGTCAGATAGAAAGTGTATCGAATTTTAAATTTCACACAGGGCATTTTATAAAGCAGTCTTCATATACCAGTGGTGTGCTGATGGTTATGATGAGTTTATATAGTGATAAAATCATTCAATGGTGCATTTCTTCAACTGTCAGAATGATAGAAATGACTTGCACATCATCGCTTGCAATTTATGCTTTGAAGGAACTATTCTATGAACATATCTGAATTTCAAATAATTCTAATATATTGGAGAAACATAATTTTCTTTTGCGGAACCTGTGGTAGTTAGTCCTTGCATTTTCACATTGGTGCAATTTCCATTACTCTGCGTCCTGTTCAGTTGGTGTGGCGTGCCACCTCTTTCTTCTTTCTCTCCAGTTTTGTTTCGATATGTTTAACGTAATTGTTCAGGCAAAATACACTGCAGATGGATTGTAGAAAGTCTATATTTGAAGAGAGTGAACAAAATCAAAATACGTGCTAAAATCGCTTACTGATGTGGATGTGGTAAGTGTTTTGCTTGAAAATACTCATCATTTCTTGCTAAGTGAGTGATCATGGTTAGGTTTTCCTCAGTAGTATTTAATAGTCCATTAAAGACTCTTTGAAATATGGCTTTTCTGAGAAACTGCGGATGGAAGAATGCTCTTGCTTTTAGCGCTGATTGATACCAACTTGACCAGCATCCACAACTAAAACAACTTAGAACAGAAGGTGAGATATGTGCCCCTCAACCATGTTATTAACCATGAAGGGAGAAAAGATTATTCACAGATGCTATATTGTAAATTTAGTAGAGATCTTACGTTCTGACCATGGCTTGTTTATACCCCTGTTCACAAGGAGACTTTCAAGGCTTAATCTTTTTCCTTAATCAGCAAACCTTACCTGTGAGAGTATGTGTTGTGAACTGTCACTGAAATCTTCTTTCTAAGGATGGACCCACCCGGCATTTGAGAGACAAATTCAGGGTAGCATGGTTCTGGTTTGGTTTCAGCACTGGTTAGAAGAGTCTGTAATAATAAGCAAAATTCCATGAGGATCTTTTAAACAAGCATTTCATGCGATGTGTCCCAAGTTATTCTTTGCAAGCGGACTTTAATACATAATGGCCATTTCTACCTAAATTGTTGGACTTTCTCCTTTTGTCAGTAGCGGCATAGTCTTTTTTCAGCCTGGTGTCCATCAACTGTACCTGCTTTCTGACATCATTTCGCCCATTTTTCTTGTTCTGTTCTTTGTAGCCCTGAATGGAAAGTCCATCCAATATCTCNTCTGCTGTAATAGTAACTTCTATTTGGAAGTTTGAAGAGGTTATCTTATCTGTGATGAGACTTCAATCTAGAGCAGCACTTGAGAATTACAGCAAGTGTTGTAATAATGCCACCTAAGAGAAGATGCCAAGAAAGAGGGAAATAGTCATTATATTATGAACAGCAGGTGGTTAAGTTAGAGCAGAGAGTAAAACCAAACATGTCTAAATTTACAATAAATACAAGGGTTGAAAAATGTCTTGTCATGGGATGGAAAAGGTAGAGTCAAAGATGCAGGTAGCAGTGACAAACGCTGAGGGCAGACACAGTACTTGCCCTGGCATAGAGCACAATCGGAGGTAGATAAATAGTAACAGATGTGACATCTTCCCTATGTTTACCTAAATTTCACGCTATGCTAGCTGTTAGTTTACCATTCAGGCACCTTTCTGACTTGTTTCACTAAGGCTGGTCCTGTGTTACTTACCAACATGCTAATATTCAAAGCTTGATTGGGTTTTATTATGGTGTCAAACACCTTCTTCCGCCTTCCTTGCTGGCATCTCTCTGCTTCCTGGCAGTGGGCTTGGTGAGGTTGGCAGCGCTGGTAGCTTTGGAGCCCTGCGTATGCACAGTGCTTTCTGAGTGCATATCTGTGGGCAGCTTGGAGTCGTAAGTCAGACATCAGACTAATCACTCGGCTGCTCTCAATGTGCTGCCTGAAGCTGTTGACTCCCTCTTGAAAGGTCTTTGCTGCTCAAGAAGTTGAAACGTTTTTAAAATAGATACAGTGCAGTCCTGGTTGGGAGGGCTGGCGTACATGAATATGCTTTGATAATTGATTTAATCAGAAAATTAGGTGCATGTTAAACATCATTAGTTCAGATTTTTTTTTTTTAAAACAAAGAACCCAAAGCCCATTTTAGGTAGCAATGACAGCTAAGATTTTTCGAAGGCTGAAAATGAATACTAACACACCCTGAGGCATATTTAAAAAGGTCCATGTTGTTCATGGGTAGGGTCATCGGAGAGGCACAGGAACAAGCTGTCAGTTGCGGTGTGCAAGGAACTGTTTGTTCCTGTTCATTTTCAGTGGCTAAATGCTGCTGCTGCTTCACTCTTTCTTTCTTCTTCCAACAGTCCTTTTGCCACGCTGTCTCACAGGGGTGGAGAGGACAGAAACCATTTATTATTTCAGCCCAGTCCAAAGACTTGTCTTTTATATTGCTGTTGACATCCTTTGGCAAAGGGTGTAATTCAGGCAGCTCAGATCCCTGCTGTGTAGCTGTCCGGCAGGGGATGGATAGAGAAGGAAGACCGTGGGTGCTGTGGCAATGGTGTTTCTTTCCTGTCAGTCTCAGAACTTTGCTCTCAGTACCTCAGGGACGGGCTGTGGGAGAAACAGCAAGTGTGTGGTGCAGCTGGCAACGCCTGTACCAGTTCTGTGCATTTTCCACTGCTGCTGAGAAATCCGTGTGAGTGACCGTATGCATAATGGGAGTTGCAGATGTTGCAACAGCTGTTGCGGTGTTGAGATGGGTGGAGCCCTCCTGAGGGCTCTGAAGCTCAGAGGAAGGTGATGTTGGTAATGACCAGTTGCAAGTTGGTGAGGGCTGTGGCTTCTGCCTTACCTCATCTCACTTCTTATGGCTGGCATAAAAAGTTTGAGCAGGTCAAAGCTGTAATTTCTGGGTGGGATTTGTTTACAGGTTAACAAGGAAAAGAGATCACTCCTTCCAATCATCCTTGCATCTGTGATGCTTGGGTACAGAGATGTCACTGCGGTTGTGTTTGGCTCGCTCTGGGATTCATTGTTTTTTATGTAAAACATGAAAAACAGATATCTGAGTTTGAGCAAATCATAGTGCTAGTATACTCAAATGTGGAGAGCAGTAATTTTATTTAGTATTTCCTTGTTTTGGTCTTAATATTAGTCCCAGCCTTCAGACTACATGTTGTAAATTAAGATGCTACAAGCATTTTGCCAGTTGTAGAGATCTCAGCCTATCAGAAAGGCGAGAGCTACATTTATAGTCTCAAAGTGTTAGCACGCTTTGGGATCAAGCATGAAATCAGAGGATAGTGTTCTGGCAGTGTCAGAGCAGTCTTGTTGGTACTACCTACATATCTCTTTGGGTCTATATGCTAAAGAGAAAGAACTGTTGAGGAGAGAATGAAAGTGGCTGCCTTGCAGCTGCTACTGGGTTTGCAGCACCCTGCATGTACAGATACACTGGCTTTGTGCAGCTTCTCACAGGGGAGGTAAGGTGCTGCATCCCCTCACTTCAAAATGAAGCACAGCCATGCAGAAGGTGGGGAACGGGTGTTACATCTGTGACATCAAACTGTTTGAAATAGCTATACCAAAATGCCTGAACTGCTTAAAAAGGAGCAACAGGAGAAAGATGCACTTTTGGCAGCATTGCTATTGTGTATGGCAAGGGTTTGAGCATCTGAAAACCAGGCTCTCCTGCCTGTTATCAGGTATTCCAGGTAGCCTTGCAGCAAAGAAACAAAACAAAAAGCCCACTATGTAAAGATGTAATGCTATAAACAGTCTTCTTGTGCAGACAGTGGCTTGCCCTTAGTGTATGCATGGCTTTCATCTACTCTTAGAGGCAGCTCCAGTTAATGTTGATATAAAACTGCTTGTTAATTGGAGTACATGGAGATAATGATAGGAATAATCTCTAAGTAAACTCTTAAAAGCTCTGGAAAAAGGGTATTAAAAAAAAAAAAACTCTCCCCAAAACCTGAGTTTGCACTCTGCTTTGAAGATAGACTCATCAGTGTGCGAAGCAGACTTCTGCCTTGAGGCCATTTATAGTGCCGAAGCTTGTGAAGCTAAAACAGTTTGATGTGTAATTGCAGGAGGAAATGGAAAACCTGCTGAGCATGGCAGGATGTAGTGCCTTATCACCCTTTATGTGCATCCAGTGCTTGCTGAAATTGCCAGCGGATCCGCAACATCGACAGAACGGTGACATTTTTCATGGGCCGCCGTGTTCTGAATCAACACTGCAACAGTGCGATTAGAGTAGGTAAAGTAGGGGGAACAATCAAAGAGTTGCATGTGACAGATCAGGTTTTAGTCATTGCCTGCTCCTTATTGCCTGCTGTCTTGTGTGATATGCAAAACAGCTTCTCCAGACGCATTACACCTTCACATTACCTGAAAATTGAATTTTATTTGGTGGCCTGCATATAATTTATAGCACTCTTCCAATGCACTTCAGTTCTCATTTAGCTAAAAGTGTGTTCTTTATTTCCTACTGGCAGGGAAACAGAGAAATAAAACTGAATATTCAGCACCACTTACAGTATATAAGAACCAGGTTATTGAAGTTTTAAGCTGCTTGGATATGTTATTGACAAGAACTGTCTATTCTGGAGTTAAGTACACGATGTATTTGATTCCCAGAGGTATCATCTCTCCCTAGTAATTAATCAGGGAAAATGCACTGACTCTGAACAGCAATACTTAAAGTTACAGGCCACTGTTAGCACTTCAAAAGAAAAAAAAAAAAAGATACCAGATACCATAGGAAGCAGAAACAGGGGTCAAGGCTAAGAACTTTGGAGCAAGCCTTGCAGAGAAGGGAGGAAAAAGGTATTTTAATTATTCAAATAGAATGTTTCCTCTACAGAGCACTTCACTATATGGAAAAATGTATTGTAAAGTATTTACTGTTGGTATTATTTTGTGTGTAGTACCTGCTGTTGGAATTGGCTGTTGGACCAGCACACACTGTACACTCGTGTTCTAAAATACATAATACTTGCAACACGGCAGCCCTATATCAACAAGCTACTTTCATATGGAAGAACTGGCAGTGAAAATTCATTTGGAATGTAAAATAAATATTTATAGCTACAAGTTAGGGTCTTCATTTATTTCTCTTCCACCTTAAAGCACAATGCAATGGGCTGTAAAAGATACTGAGAAGTTTACTCAGCGAGCAGAAAGTTAATTGAATATCAGGATCCATGGGAGAGGATGGCCAATAGGCAAAAGAAGTCATTAGAAATAGAAAAGTAGATAGCGAACTGTGCTAGAGAAGTAGCAAAACTCGTGACCAGCACAAAGGTGAAACATGGGCAAAAAATTATAGCACTACATCTCTTTTGGACCCAAGGCACCAACATCTGGGTAGAAGATACAGATTTCCAGCTTGTCTAGGGGGTGATGCAGCTTATGTTGATTTATGCAGACCTCAAAGAACAACTAAGACAAAGGTGCATCAAGTTTCTTGGCATGTATTTAGGTCAAATTAAAACTTAATTTGCTCTATGATAAATATAGCAATATTGGAGTTACTATGTTTAACAACTGAAGTTAGAAGTGGAGGTATCCGTCATTTGCAGCAGTGTGTGATGAGAATCTTGAAAAGGGGAGCATCTGTTTTAGTTGGTGCTTTCTCTGCTCATTCATGGTTACTTTTCTTTTAATCATGTGGGTTCCTTTTTTTATTTTTTTCATTTTCTTAAGCTGAATCTGCAGAAGTGCTGTCTGCTCTTTTTGCACATTCTTTGTTTATGTGCTTCCTGAGCTTGATTTATACAGCAGGTCATTTGTTGCAACCAAACATTTATTTCAATCTTGTCCTTACAGTTTGATCTTTCAAATAAACTCTTTCAAATTGGGTTTTATTTTTCAAGAATGTTTCATCCTATCTAATAGGCTTTCATATTTGATGGAGGAAAAAGGGAATCTTAAGTGCAATTTTCAGGCAAAACTTGTGCCATGTAGGACAGCTAACAGCAGCGTGAGTCTCAAAGTCTAATAGCAAATGTTACCAAACATGAAATTTATGCTGTGTATAGAGTATTTAACTGTACAAGTATGTTTTAAATGGGGAAAAAAAAATTCCGGAAGCACTGAGTGCAGTTCATTCAAACTCCTTCCTCTGTCTTATTGCAAGGATAAGTTGCTAAGGTCACCTCATGGACTGAGGTAATTTCAGTGCCAATTTCTGTTGGTCTCTGCTTGGAGACTGGCCTGATCTATTTCCATGTTACATCCTGGATTTCAGAGGTTTTCTCTTTCCCTCATCTTCTGTACCTTTCTAGTCCCTGCTAAAGCTATCCTCCTTTAGAGAATTGCAGCTTTCAGTAAAGAGAAATCCCATGGATGTGAGCTGAGAATCTCACACGGTGGCACAAGGGGAGAAAATTGCAATGTAGCCTAGAAACTGCGTGAACCTTAGTTAGGGGTATCCTAATTTCTGTGAAGCATTCGATTAATTTTCTTTTTCTGTCTGGAGGATCCAAATGGCCCAGCTTTCCTTTTATCTGATAGACTCAAAGGCTTCCAATTTTGGTGACATTTTCCAACTATATTTAGGAAAGCAGTTGCTGCAGTAAATACAAGATAACATTGTTTGTGTTCTTAATCTGACCTATTGAGTGGTGCTGGTGGATTGATGTGCTCTTGACTTGTAACTTTTTAAAACTAAAAAAGTCCATATAAGCGTGCTTTGGCATGCATAGCATAGGCTGTACAGTTTGCAGCCTACAGTTGAAGGATAGCAGAGGTAAATTGAACAACAGCTTTTGCAGAATTCTCATGCATCTTCCAGGATATATAGCATCATAAATATGTCAAGAATAAATGGACTGGTAATACAGAGCATATAAATATTAAAAGCACTACCAGTCAGGTCTGTACACACTGAGATCTCAGCAAATTCAGGAGCTGCACCTTTTACATCTTGAAGTATAGCAGCTAAAAGCTTCCTACAAGAAGTCTTCGTTGTGAGATGTATATATACAGCAGCAGCAGGACAAGACTTTTATAGATGGTGTTTAATGTCTTTTAGCCATGAAGTGTGCCTGTCTCTCACTTGTAATTATTTTGCTAGTTCTTTAAGCCGTGATTGTAAGCTTAAGTAAACTTACCTAGCAAATGAATAACAGTGCTGTTCTATCTACTGACTGTATTTAGTATTGCTCTAGGATGTTTTACTCAAAGTCCTTTCTGGCATACTGCTTTGCTAAGCACGGTAGCAGACTTCGGTTGTATGAGAACAAATGCAGTTACCATGTAGGCTTGAGTAACATCAACACAGATCTGGTCTTCCCAAGCTGGAGATGATTGAGTTTGTACAAATATAACTGTTGCTTTGATGGAACAAAAAAATATCTTTTTGTTCTTATACACCCAGCTATGAGGGACTCCTTGTGCTTTACTTGCAAAGTGTTTTATCAAGATAACAATTTATTGAAATATAAGTTAATGTCAATAAAAGGAAAACATGTTCTGAACATGCTCATGTCTTGATAACAGTCCTAGCAAAACAGAGTAAATTGTTAAAGACTTTCAATTTTAACTGAAGAGTGAACGACTTGGTTTTCTCATGTGCCTATTTAAGGCTCAGATCCTATTCTCTAGTACTTTATTTAAAAAAAAAAAAAGCACTTAAGCAGCTTTCGATGTCCTAAATAATAAACTTTGTTTAAATTATGCATTACATTTGAAGTACTGTTTACTTTTTAAGCTTATAGTTGCATTTTTTGCCTTTATTTCATATTTATGTGAAGTAAACAATGGTAGAACATGATCCATCTATCAGAAATGATGAGAATCTGTATCCCTCTCACTATTGGTCTGGACTTTCCTTTTCAACAGACAGTCATGCTTTCTCCTAAATTTTGATTTTATAGACTGTATTTTGATCTCCTTGAAAGTACATTATAAATCAATAAGATGCATTTTACTGTAAAAGGAAATGTTATATATGTGGAGTACTCCTTGGAAGATTTTTATATTTTGTTGAACACTTAAAGTTGTGAAGTGGCACACTTGGTGTAAGAGTAACTTGGCTTTCCGTTGATGCTGTCTTCTGATTACTGTGTATCACCTCCTATGCAAAATTTATTGCAGACCTGAGTATCTGTATTTCAATAACATCTTGAATGTTTATTGGAGTTATCCTCTGCTGTGAGCTAGGGCAAATACTTGCCTGGGAACTGATCGATACATGTCGAAAAACAGAAATAAAATCAGTTACTGCAAAAGTATTCTGGGTGAAATCTTAACCTATTGAAACAAGCGGGAATTCTGCTGTTGAGTTCTAATAAGCTGATGATATTTTTGTTGTTTATGAACATGACAGTCCTCAGATGTTCGTGTAACAGTCATGTATTAGTCTAAGGCCAGTTCCAAGACTTTGCAGCATGGTAGACCAGGTTGTTTGAAAGAAACTTTGATGCTGCAGCAAGCTACAAGGGAGAGTTGTTCCCGTTCTTGTAATTGTCTCTCTTTCCTACTTAGAAAATAGAGGAAAAATAACAAGCTCTTTGGAGAAGAGTGCATGGGTGTCTTCTATAACTTACAGAATCTTGATGACCTTAAAAGCTCATATGATTACACATGGCTTCATCAATCTCTGTTTGTGGCCTGGAGTCTGTTTTCAGCTGCCTGTCACCCCTATGTTCCCTCAGGGCACCTCTGAAACCAGCCTTTTAGCATCGTGGATGATCAGCAGGTTTGGTCTTCATACTGGTTTTAAGGATCCTCTCCAAGGTTGGTGGTGACTCCACCAGGAATTCTTCTCAGGGAAAACTGCCAACCTGTGTGGGAGTCATGCATGTGATATTAGCACCCTGTGGTGTTGCTCACTGTTCTTGAAAGGCATGCACAGATAAATGAATCTCATACAGGTGTTTCTCTTCTTGCTCATAGACACACCTCCTCTTCCACGTGGTTAACAGCCCCTGCCAGTTCAGTTCAGTACAATTTCTAAGGCTATACAAGGTCTGTATTTGGTTCTCTGGCCATAGGATATTTTTAGATTCAACTTGTCCTTCTGCTAGAATCCACAGCAAAGCTCCTGTTTTAAATTAAAATATAACTAAGCGGATACTGTCTGTGACTTGAAGATTTTATCGAGGATAAACATGCAAGGAATGCATGCCAATGAGTGTGAGAGCAGTATGGTTTAAAGGATATATTGAGTGAAACTTGCCTGTTGCAATCTGATACTGTCACCCAGTGGCTGGGTGATAGGTTAAAATCTCAACCCTGGATGAGAACCTGGGACTCTTGCATCGCAGCGCACTGGTGCAGGACTGTGCTGGAGCCGGTCTGCTCCAGGCTTCCCATTGGAAGGGTTGTGACAAGGGTGACCCTGCAGGCGTGGGAAACCTCGAGGAGAGCGTGTGTTGTGAAGCTGCGTTGTGTGGATGTGGTACGTCTGATGGGGATGGGGCTTAAACATCATGTATTTTAGAGGGTCTTTTTCAAACTGGGGCAGCAGGTCTGGAGCTTCTCTATGCTGCACCATGGCAGCACGCTCCAGTATTCAGTCTTTCCTAACCCTTTTACGTGTCAGGAGGGTCTGTGCCACAGAGCTCCAGGGTAGGTTTTTGCTCTTTTTTTTTTTTTTTTATGGAATAAATATATTATCTTAGGTTCCATCCTTCCAAAAAATGTAGAAATACCATGAACTTCATGGGATAGATAAAGAGTTTGCTGCTGGACCTTGGTTTCAATAGTCTCATGACCAGCCTATTTAGTTAAATAAGAAACAAACAATAAAATCAATTTTCCAGTTCTTACTGGTTTTGAAACATGATGTGCATGCCATGGCGGGGAAAGGAAATAGATAATTCAAGCACACTAGAAAAATTAAAACAGCTAAATCAAGCTGAAATCCCAAATCACAGGAAAATAGTTTGGTATTTTCCCTTCTTACTTTGCTGTGATGGATTTATTTTAGTCATCAGTAAATCAGTCAAATCAAAAAAAGTGCGTCTTTAAAGGAAATATTTACAGCAGTGTTTTCTTTTAGGAGTCATATAATCTAAAACGAAAAAATCCCTTTTAGCAGTGTGGTTAAAAGACAGTTCAGCAACAATAGAACACTTCATGTCATTTCAGCTGGGTGATGCATTGCCTTTCTGTCTCAAAATTCAGTCTCTATTTGAACGCTTGACCTTTTTCTAATAAACATCTGCTACATTAATAACCTGTGGTGTTTTTTTCTTTTGCATTATCATAAAAGGATACAAGGGGAGTAGAAGGCAAAGCAGGACCCAGAAACATTTGGAGTCACAACTCTTCCAGTGACGCTAATGTCACTGAAATGCAATCAAACTATCTATCTTCCACGTTATTTATTCAGTGTTTGCTCATGGGGCAGTGTTGTCTATCAGTATATGCCTGCGTGTGGGTACTGATCCTATGTGTTGACTTTTGTCTTGTAGTGAGGTGGAAAACCCTTCGGACATGCGCAAATTTTTGTTTCCTGATTAGGACTTTGTGACTTCTGCTTTAATGCAGATAGTGGAAGTTAAAAACAATAGTGAAATGTCTTTTTCAACAGAGGAAAGACAGTACTAGCACACCGCTGTCTGAAGCACACTTGTGCCTCTGTGGCTCTGAAGCCACTAGTTTTGATGGGAGCGGGATTGTTTCTTCAGAGGGAAAAGAGGAGACAGCAGAAGAATGCTGCATCATGTTTGAAGGAGTTCATTAGGAAAAGGACCTTTTGTCCTTTACACCTGGTCCTGGAGCTGTTGGGGCAGGGGGAGTTGAAAGTTGTTTTCATTAAAATATCTTGTTAACCTAGATCAATCAAACTGTTCTCAGGCAGAATCCTCCACAAAAAGAAGTCAAATTTCATGGAAAAATCAAACTTGTAGAAGCTTGTAAGATACTTGTCACAATTTCTGCTTTTTGACTGAAACTATATTTCAATAAAAAACACTTGTCTGGCTTTAGTTGCAAATATTTTACCACTGATGTGCACCTTGCAACCTGGTGAATAAAACTGTCCCTGTGCCTTCCACATTGCCTCAAAGGCTCTGTATTCTGGAGCTAGCTTTCTGATGGAAAATAGAGGTCCTCGGTGGTGGAAGAGGCTGTATATTTGGGGTTTTGTTTATATGTGCACATGTGCTGCATCACTGGGCAGGAAGCTAGCACACAGCACATGGAGATTTTTGCTGTACGGTAGCACAAAGTAATTGCACACAGGCTTTTAGAGACAGCATTTTGGGTAATGAAGACACCCTTACCCACTCACTAATGTACCTCTTGCGCTCAGTCAGGCTTTACCTCGCTTGCCATGTGGCAGGAGCATAAATAACTTAGTTGGAGCTGCTCTGGGTATGCAGGCACGTACTGCCACCCGAACTCCCCATCGCACTGCAGACCTACGGGGGATCGCGCTCGAGACAGAGTTAAATAAGCACCACGCAGGCTCAACTGCGTTTCTGTTGTTAGCTTAATTTCCAAAGGTGCTTCATTGCTGGAGTCAATATTTTAAAAGGTTGCAAAGCTCTGTTGGTTTCTTAGGCTCTCTTGGAAGCATCAGTGCTGTTTTAAGGATCATCAGACATAATCTAGTGTTTGGTGTTCAGACTTGCACAGCTGTTATTTAACACTGGTTAAGAAATGACAACCTGTCAGTACTGGTTGTGAAGGAGCTTCAAGGAGCCATTGTTCTTTCAAATTAAAACATTTAAACATTTAAATCCAAAGCTAGGACTGCAGGCTCATTTTAATTATTCCTTTTGTCTTTTGGAAATACTTTCTTACTGATGATCACAGAGCTGTCACATATACATTACCTTTAGTCAGAATGCATGACAGTGCTTTCCTATTAGCTGTCATTACTTTACAAGGAAAACTGAAAACCACTAGAGCAGATATATTAATTTCAAAAGAAGACACTGCTGGCAAAGTTATTAAAATAAAAATATCTGAAGACTCGCATTCATTTGATTTATGGCAAAGATCTGCTGTAATGTCTCTTGGCAGTTGAGGTGACTACATTTTTCGGCTGTCTTATTGAGATGCCTACAGTCCTGTCTGTCTAATCCCACTCCATCAGGTTGAGGAACAATATTCAGAGTAGTCAGTGATGTGTTAGTCATTCCTCCTTTAAGACTTTTTTTGTTAGCAAGATAAATGTACTACTTATAGTAGAGTGGTAATAATCTTAAACAGTCATGAAATCTCAGATGTCTCCACTCTTTATCTTCCAGTTTTGATTTTGTGCTGTTAGTTACTACTTATCCAACTCAACATTAAATATGAAACAGTAAAGGAATCCTGAAAAATAGTACAAGCTTCCCTTAGAAAGGTAAGGGACAGTATCAGGCCTTTTTTGGTGACCTTTCCAAAGGCGCATCTTAGTGATTACCAGCATGTTTATATCACTTGAAGCACTTTGTGCTTCCAGCATTGGACTCATAACTGAGGAATAATTATCAAAGGGATAAGAAAAGAGCTAAGTTATGTAACTACACTTTGTTAGAGAGAAAAATGATGCTGCTTTCCTCCCTTCCAAGGGCACTTCACCAAAAAGTTGAAGTGTGAGTCCAGGTCTTAGTATCTTTAAGCATGTTTGAGTAGTTTCATAAACTGTAGTTTTATGAGAGAAAAGTAAAAAATAGTGAGTATATATGGGGTGGGGAAATGTAGTATATTTACAAAGTAAGCAAGGTGGGTTTTTGTTTTTTTTTTCTTTTTTAAAACTTTTCTCCTTTTAATAGTTATCCATCTTCCTCCTCCTTTTGCCTTTTACTTTCCATTTTTTACCTTCCCCACTCCTCTGCGGCGTATTGACCACACAATAGCAGCAGCTTCTCCTTTCCCTGTGTGATCTTGAGCATGCAAGAGCCATGCTCTTGCAGTCAAAGCTGTTTAAGTGGCTTTGCAATCTTCTGTCAATGGCCCAGTCCCTTGGGTAAATGAATGGGTTTTGTGGTGTAAGTTAAAATAATGGTTCTTAAAATGGATTGCTTTGAGAAAACTTCTGGTAGAATTTCTTTGGCTGTTTGTCCACTTAATTCATTCACTGGCTATTTAACCACAATGAAAGAGTTTGCTTTTAAGACTTAAAACCTACCTGTTGCTACAGTAAACTGCAGTTCAAAGTATTTTGTCTTTCCTGGGTAGATTAAGTAGATGCTCTTTTAATCCTCTCCCTAGTAGAGTTGCAGTAGGCTGTCCTGGATTCTGGCACAGCAGAAGTGTTCCTTGTTTTCCATGGGTATTCTCAGTTTCTTATGAGAGAATACACAAAAGAGGAAAATCAGAAGTTCAAAGCACAAATGCAGGATGGAATTATTTGCCATTTACTGTCCAGCTAGATACAGTTAATTACGTATGCTTTTTTCATGTGAAATCTCCTGAAATATATAATGCTATTTTATTTTCATTCGTATTTGCTATGTTGCTTTGGAAATAAATATATGCAATATGTTTTCTGAGAGTTCCAGAAGTATTTTAAAAAGGGCAAAACAAATTGATTTAATCACAAGTATTGGTAAAAGCTTTTTTTTAATGGAATGTGCTGTGATTTCTGCTGATAAAAAGATTTTCATTTTTAGCATTGTTATTGAAAGAGAATATGCATGTTCTGAGAATGAACTCCAAAATTAAAGTAAAAATAATAAACCTAACAACAAAGAAGTCATAGGAGGAAAAGATTGTTGTAAGGGAACAGTTAGTTTTAGATGCTGCAGTATTTTTATACAGTTTTCTTGCCCGGTGATACATGTGATTAAAACTATTAGGAAACACAAGCTTTCAGACTCCTTTCGGTTTACTTAAGTGCAGGGAAGATCAGATGATGACTATTCCTAGAAGCCACTGAGTTCAAATAGAATTATTCCGATCCCTGGTTGGTTGGTTGTTTGTTTATTTTTTTCTGCGAATGTGATGGGTGGAGCCATTGTCACTAATGGCTTATTAAGAGGACTGGAAAAGTGTGGGGGAGGGAGTTGTGTGCTGATTGATTACTTTATTACAATGTTAATGTTCACGGCTTACAATACTGTAAGAGTGAGTGGCATTAGTGTCAGCAGTGCTGGTGGCTGCTGCTGAGCTGCAAGCTCTTCAGGAAGCTTCAACACAGGCGCGGACATGTGCTGAGAAGAGCAAAGGATAGCTTTAACATAGGTCATTTTCGATTTGCTGCAGGTAGATGCCATCAGACTGGAAGAAAAGGATATAATTAAGGCTTTTAATATTCTGTTATACCGGTTTCCACTTTAGCCTCATATAGGACAAGCTACTCTTTGACAAGGACCATTTTATGCTTCCTTTCTTTTCCCCCATTACATTAACTGAGGTGCAGAACACAAGCAGCTCTTTACATAAAGACTATTCTCTCCCATGTTGTTTGCATTCAAATTGCTTGGCCTAAGCCTTGTTTTCCCAGGCTAGGCAATTTGAATTGTATTTCTTAAATCCTAATTTCTAGCTTTTTTTTTTTTTAAATGCGGAAAACACTCCCTCCCTCCACTGTAAGTGAGGTTCCTAAATTTAGGAACCAATACCAATGATTTTTGCCCCCCTATCACTGGGGGTATGATATACCACCTAGACCATAAGAGGCAGCCACTTATGACTCTGCTATGTGCAGGAGGAGGCATGCTTGTGTCATTGCAAACAAACGTTAACCCCATTTCTTTAGCTGGCTGTAGCACCCAACTTTGCCAAATACAAACCAGTCCGCTCCCATGGGCAAGCCTGTGTCGTTAGCTTTGCAAGTTGGACTTCACTGGCCACAGCAGTGGTCATTAGAGGTCTTCACGCAGCAGTGTGTGCGGGAGCGTATCCTTTGGAGCTTACACAAATACAGGAGAGAACGAACAATGTTTAAGGTAATAATATGAACAAAGTAACAGGTGCAGAGGTGGTTGTCATGTTGTGCCACAGAAAAAGCAAAATGTGAACAAATTTTAGGGATCGTTTCCTTAAAAACTAACGTCAGGTGTTTTGCGGGCATAAAGTCAAAGGGTACTGTAAAAGGTGTTTGGAGTACAGCCAATGTTTAAACATTTTCAGCTGAGTGTCTAAAGTAAAGGTGCAACATAGGTAGCTAACAAATGAAGAACTGAATCCCTGTTTAGGCTGTGGCCCTTATTTAGTATTAACAGTCAAGGGGGTGATTTAATCAGAGCAGTGCCTGAAATGATGGGATAGTGATTAATAAATGAGCTAGTGTACACTGTAGGTTCATGTACTGTGGGCCTTTGCACTGATCCTCATTGTGACTTCAAGTAGATTCTGGTTTCTCTTCGCATCCTTGCATACAAATACACATATTTAAAGAATAGTGCTCTTAGAAGGAGAACATAGGTGACTATGAACAGCTTCTGATGATGATTAAATACCAATGTGAACTTGAGGTGCTCCTAAACTGTACAAGTCAGTTATTACAGGTGCTCTTCATTGGTAGGATCATTATTCCTTTCATAATGCTCAAGAAAAAATCCAAGAAACTACAGAGTAAAATAAAGGAAACTGTTTTCTGTTCAAGTGAAGGCTTGATTTTCATAACTGCTGAGACTGGAGAGTTAACAGGTGTTACAGGGTAGGGCAAGCACAGTGTATTTTCACATCATGTTCTTACAAAGTATGCGTATCAAAATTGACATTTCCTTCTTACATACACATGCATTTTTCTGGTGAAAAACACTTGCATGCAAAAATGAAGACTTCTATCATAATGCATGGTCTGAACTGTCTAATACTGATAAGTCTGCAAGTGTTGGATCCTGTTTGGGTAGTGCTGGTGCAATTTTTAGTATGGTGATTTTTTTTTTCACTGGCAGTTGTTTTGTTTTTTGTTTTGCTGATGTGATGCTAGTTCCAGCGTTAGTACACTGCTGTCTGCATTGGATGTTCAGATTCTGTCTTCTGTATCTGGAAATATTTGTACACCTGCAAATGTCTGTCAAGTTCCGTGTTTATATTAAGCAAGGAACTGAAGACATACAAATGAAGCTGTTCAAGAGCTAACCATGTCAATTTATAGTAAACAACTAAATGCAGGGAAATTAAGAAATACAGACAACTTAGTTAAAAACCAAATTGAGTATATTAAAATATGCTATACAATTGAAATGTCACCAGCAGGAGAGGATAGTAGTGATTTATATCTTATACATCTAGAGCAAGATTCTGATGTGGGTGGTGATCTGAGAAGCTCACTCAGGTGCCTAACCTTCCGGGAAAATACATCTCATGTTTTGTTCTGATAAGGACCCTTTGACATAAAAGAGGATGGAATGATAGATTCCTGTTTTGGTGTTTTCTTGTTAAGTATTGGTGTAATTGCTAGGTGCCTGTGAATGCATCAGGTCTGTATAATCTGGCTACAGGCAGATGCAAAGGAGGAAGAAGCTGCCTTGATGTAACTGAGCTAAAGCATCTCACTTCTGAATTATAATCCTTCTGGTGTTCTAGTGTTGAAGACTTCTCCTCTGGCTGCCAATTTTGCTGGAGTGTGCAATGGCTTTGTGATGTACACAAGCTCTCACTAGGGACTAAGGTAGATCTTTTGACCTAAGGCAAATAGAATTTAATCTCTGGCCCTTGGAGGTTTCCTTCACAGTTAGAGTGGCTTTTGCACTACATCAGTGTGCCTACTGATTGCTGCAAAATTGCCTTACCTTATTAATGTATGCCAAGTGACTTGGGTGTAGTACATCTGAAAATACCCAGGGGTGTTTTTATCTTATGTATAAAGTTGGTCTTTTGCAGGCTGAAAAAAATACTTAGCTATGCATATAATCTTGTCCTTTCAAAATTTCTTGACATTAATTATGGCAGTTACTCTTACAAATGTTGACTAAGTCCTGATCGAGTAAGGACTTATGCAGATGTTTAGCTATACGCACTGACAGTGATCACATTAACTTCAATGGGTAAAATAACAGAATAAAAAGTTAAGGTGTTTAACTCCTAAGAACTGGTGCCAGTTTTGAAGTCATTTGGTTCTTTGCATTTATTTGTACTTCCCTACTCCTCCTGAAAAACAGTTTATGGCTGTAAATCCAATTGCTTTTGCTGTAAATTTTAGTGTCCACAGGAGAGACATAATGTACTTGAAAACGTTTCTTTTTAATTGGGATGTAGGAGTAGGAACTTTTTTTTTGTATGCATCTAAAATTTTGTAGAAGTTGTGTTCCAAGCACAGGATCATCAGACTTGTAATATACAGTGAGGAATTATTGTCTTTATGTGCTTGCATTGAGCCAAACTTTGATTCCCAAAATCTGAAACAAATTGCTTCAACAGTCAATAAAATGACTGGGAAGACATTATATGAATAATTTTTTTATTTCAGTGCAAGTTGTCCTTCAGATTTTGTAAAGGATCAGTTGTAATGTCTGTTATCCCATTGCAAATTCTGAAGTCTTCCCCTGAATCTGAGTTTCCTTGAGGAATCATAAACCCTTGAGGAAAATGCCCTAAATGAATTTCCCAAAGTCTGAATTTGTGTGCTGGAAACCATGATGAATTCTGCACTAAACAGTTAGTCATCACCACCATTCATTTTTCTGTCTTCAGCTGAGCCTTTCTCACATCTTCCCAGAGGTTAACAGCATCTCCAGATCATTTCTTTTGTCCCCAACTAGGTGTAAGCCATAGGGAGCTGTCTCCATGGGAAACAGGGCATTTTTATTCAAATAATAACACAGTGTTACACTACATGAAAGCTGGGGCTTATGTAAGGCTGGGATTTCTTTAGTAATGACTGCTACATAATAGGGCCACCTGGTGATTTGTGTGTTGCATTGCTCTGTAGGAAACTTGAGTTCAGGATCTACTTTAGGGCTCTGGCTGACAGGGAACACACGGGGCATGTATGTTCAGCTCATTTGCTTCATCTCTGAGTGAGGTCATGCTGACCAAGCAGCACTTTGAATTTTCCTTACCTGCTGGCAGATGTAACAACAGTAAGGATGAGTCGTTACACAAGAAACAGCTCAGAGTAGCTGGAAGCTGGAAAATCATGGAAATGAACAGCAACTGCAATAGTGGGATGTATATTTTCCATGTGTTACCTAGCAGGAAGGTTATCGCATCTAATACTGTTTATTAAACTACTGTATGTTTTCTGTTGTCTATCTCTTGTGTTTCTTCATACAGTGAAAGGTTACAGTAATGAACACTGCTGCCTATGAATAAATGCATTCAAATTGTATCACCTTTTTTCATTAGAGACTGTATTTTGATAACTGTTGATGTGCATACACTTCTTTCCAGAGTTCATAGCTCTAAATATGAGTTTTAATTACTCTGCTTATCTTATGTTATCAATTATACGCTCGCTCTTCGTGTAGAGAAACCCACAAATGCCATGCCCTTTGCTGAGAACACTATACAGAGAGAGAAGCAGACATAAAAAGAACTACATCAGAACAACATTATCAATTTATACCAACTCAGAATCAGACTTGGAAAACAAACCTGAAAAATCAGTGGCTTTTTTTGTGTGTGTGTGAAGATTCTCTAAGAGCCAAACTAGCTTTGCTTTGTTAAGAAAAATACCTTCCTGCCATTATATCTGGTCAAATTATGCCAAACTCGCAAAGTTGTCCAAAGCACAGTAACAGTAGTTTTCCATCCTTTTTAAGAGTGAATCTTTTTTCTGCCTCTTCCCAGCTTGGTCCCTTGAAGATCCCCTGATCAATAGGGAGAGTCACTATGGGACTATGTCTCTTTGGGAGTATGGAGATGGGGTACCAAAGTGTTTGCCTCCTGCCAGAGGTTGAGCTAGGTTTAGGTCCTGTACTCTTCACGTATGTCCTGTGTTATCCTGGACAAATAGCCTAGCCTGATCTTCCTGTAAATGGAAGATAACTTTGTTTCCTACAAGAACACTTCCAGGAGAAAAATGTGAAGTATTTGTAAGGGTTCAGCTAGTACAGTCATGGGACCCAAGGATGCTCTTAGAATAAAGTGGTGGTTCCCAAAGTTGACCCAAGGATGCTCTTAGAATAAAGTGGTGGTTCCCAAAGTTATGCTTTCGGATCTCAGTAGGTGCAATCCCCAAATGAGTGAAACCTTCAGCTTGCAGCAACTTCTAAATAAAAAAAAAAAATCAGAAAAATGTATTTTCCAGCACTCCTTTATGTCATAACTAGAGTGTAAAATACAGCATGCAAAACTCACCACAGCTGAATTAACAGGAGAGGAGGCTGTTATATTTAAGCTATGCATTCTTCTGTAATTAAATGGATTTCGTACAGGGAATGTTCCTTCTTGAGGAGAAAATCTCTTAATTGACAGTTATGCAGGGTTAATGAACTACTTAAAAAAAAAAAAAATACCAAAACCAAATACACATCGAGTGTCAAAACTCAGCAAATCCATTTTCAGAGAGAGTTTCTTTAACCAAAAATTGGTGAGGTGAGACTAGCTCTGAAGGTATTTTGCAAAAGGAATGCAAGCAAAGAGTGGGGATACTCTTTCTGAAAAGTCAACTATAAAATGAACACTTGAGGGACAGCTGATAATATTAAGGAGGCCACAGGTACCAAAACCTTAAATAAATAAAAGGAAGAGGGTGAGGATCTGGAAGGAGGCGGTAGATCTGATTATTTTCTTTTTTTAAAGTGCTACTGTGGGGAAATTGGACCAATCTCAGTTTGTGTTATTTCTGCATTTGTGAGGTTGTTCACTTAACCTGTGCAATGACCTGGAATACTCAATGCCACTGAGACAGAAAGAGTAACTGAGAGACTTGTGATTTCAAGGAGGAATTTTATTGAACAGCAGTAGATTTACTTTACACTTCAGTAGTAAGTGATAAGAGGAATTATTCAACATGCTTTCTTATTCTGGCCCTGGGAGGTGGTGTAAATTCTGAGGGCACAGAACATAGTGCCTCATACCATGAAAGTGGAATCTATTTTAAAATTAAGATGAGAAATGCCATGTTTCATAGACGTTGTTTAAGTTTCTGTGCTGTTCCTCTGAACTTAAAATTTTTAAGTCATGGTAATGCTGTTTGACAAGACATTTGGACAAGAACAGAATGCTGAAGTGATTAAGAGAAGAAACCTGAAATTTACTTAGAAATTTTGGAGGGCAATGGTTTTGGCAATATGCGTAAACACTTGTTATGATGTGTCAGTCTGTATTAAACCCTGCTTTTCCTATCTTTCCATGGGCAGATGTTGCTTTTTTCAGTTTATAGGTTTAAGGATTTTGGTCTGCCTTTCTGGCACCCTCAGGCTTCCTATCTACCCAAACAAAAAATGCATGTCATATAGGATTCACCTTTTCCCATTAGATTAGATACTGCTGGGTGGTCAGCTGGAAGCCCCCCCCCCCGCCTTTTTTTTTTTTGGAAGGTGAATAGACTGTTGCTTATTGAAGCTTTGTTTCCCTGGTGTGTATCAGCCATGAAGTCAAATAGAGCACAGTTATAACTACATTATCTATGATAATTAAAAAGGCTAATTTAAAAAAATATATGCACCCAAAACTGCTGTTTATGTGCTGGGTATTTCTCTGCATGACATTGTGTCCATATAATTCATAGTAGTTAGTGCTATGTGTAGCTGTGTGCATTATAGGAGATATTTTGGAACAAATCTTAAAATTCAGATCAACTTTCTGCAATTCAGTATTCACACATACATGTAGTGTTTTTGATATTTCACTCATAGGGCTGAAGCATGACAAAAACCTTCTTTGTTAAAGACTAATGACACAGTTAATAGAGCTTCAGTAAGACACAGAAATATCAGTGTGATCTAGCCAATAAACTTCCTAACGGGAGGAAATCAGGTAATCTTTTTTGGCAAATCTGTTTTAGATTGTGCGCTGATATTACTGGTGAAATTTGAGAGCATGTACACTGTAGATTGTTTTAACGAAATCTTGGCTCAAATACCCACTTTGCTCATCAGGCTCCAGTGAGCCTTCTGCATGTATGTGAACTTTTGTAGGAAGTGTGAGGTCGGTTATACCAAATGTGTACCTTCCGATTTTTGTGAGTTGTTAGCCTAGTGATTGAATGTGCTTGAGCAGCTTTAATATTTGTGTTTTCTAAAGATGTCTTTTCAGATTTTTCGGAAGAGAACTTTAGAGGCTGATATTTTTCATCCTTTGGCTATTAAGTAGGTTGCATGCTCTTTATTAATGCAGTATTCTCATACCAATGCTAATAAGACATTTTATCTTGTATTGCCACACGCATCTTTCTTACGTATAAACCCCGTGGATGCTGTGTTGTCTAGGTGTCTTTGGCTTTATATACAAACTCAGAAATTGAGGATGGTATGTGTTAAATATGTGTCCTTCCATCTCCATCTACCTTCCTTTCTTTCAACTTTCTGAAAGAGCAAAAATACACGTACTTTGTTAACCCAAAAATGCATAGTGTTTTGAATATATATAAAAATACGTATATGTTTGGTGTAGAAATGAACACTTCTATAAGACAAAGTAGGTTTTTTGTTGTTGTTGTTTGTTTGTTTGAATCTCCATGTGGCCTGTGTGCTTCTTTCCCAGATTTTATCTGCAGAAGAATTAGCTAACATAGGAGAAACGAGTGCCAGGGTATGAGTAGAGCTTTTTGTAGCTGAGGGAGTCAAATGGGAACCTTAGAAAGCACAATGGAACAACATAGTAACATGCTGTGTCTCAGTGCTTATCAGTTCGTAATTACCTCTGAGAAATGGCTCTTAGCATGAATTAAACAATACTTTTAAAATGTTTTATTATACTTAGTTCTCCGTAGTGCATACTTCTGCCAGAGGTTAATTGGTTTGGGTAATGCTAGAAACTACAGTCATCTACATACATCTACTAGTCGGAGTTAGCACAAGAGTTGAAAGAGTCCTACCAATTTTGCTAAGGATCTAATAGCTGACTTGAATGTCTCAACCATCAAAAATAAGGAATAACTCTGAGTTTAATCAGGAATCTTTCTAGAACAGAGCTGGACGGTGGAACCAAACTGGGTCAGATAGTTTCGTTATGTAGCTTTTCATCCACTGGGGACAGAGTTGTTACCAAAGTAGTTCTGCTAAGAACAAAGTCCCCAACTTCAAAAACTTGGGAACACAGCAGAAAAGAACGATTCTTTCATCCAGGTCATGCATTTTACATTTTCCCTATTTAATAAGCTGAAGCCTGGAGATGTAGAATTTGGTGCTTGTTTTAGGCAAGTCTTTGGAGTTGCTACAGGTCTTAAAAACATGATGTTTGGGGATTTTAATTTTTTTTTTTTTTTTTGCTTTAACACTATTTTAGATTTAAAGGTTGTGTTTCCAAATCCCGACTGAAAGCCAAGAGAAACTTTGATCATAGATACTAAATGTTGGCATGAACACTTGCTGAGGGAGAAGAGTAGGCGTTCTCTTGTGGAGTGCAGAACTGAATGCCCAAGGAGAACATTCAGGGGACAGGCTTTTTTTTTTCTTGTTTTTCTTTTGTGGGAAAACCCAGCTCACTAGCCTCCAAATTTTAATACCTTTAGATAAAAGTTAATAATGTATATGTATGGAATACACTGGCATACTCTCATGTTCACTTACCTGATACATCTGAGATCAGAGTACTGGCAGGTACCTCTGGTTTCAGGACCCTTCTAAGTTAGGGCAATAATTCTTTTTTTCTTCAAGAGTCCTCAGCTGCTCATGGCTGGCTGCACTGCTTTAGCTTAAGGCAGTGGTTTTGACCTGTTTACTTTCACCATAATGCTTAAATCTCACAGTATAATGCAACTTTAAGCTACTGCAAGGGGTGGTTTACTCTCTTTGAAGTTGAAACCTGATTCTTCTAATGGCTGAGCAATTTCAAATTTGATTTCTGAGCAAGGGTAGGATTGGAAATAGGACTGTGGCAGCTCATTGAGAGTGGTGAATTTTTACAAGATGCTTTGTAAATATTGTGCACCTTTGGATTCTTTCATCCCAAACATTAATGCTAACAAGATTGCACTTTGCAGGTATTGCAAGGGAGTAGCTGTTCCTTGCAGAGATGCTTGTACTTCTTTACCAGCGAAAGCATTCATTCAAAAGTGAATGAAGATAGGAAATCAGAGACACTAAGTACAACATGCAGTACTCATTCAAGTACTGAGATAGCATCAGAACAAAGATAAAGATTTCCAGCTCTGCCCAGGCATGAATGCTGCTATTAAAGGAAAAGTGTCCAAGTGTGACTGCCTTTGATCCAAGGTTAGTGCTGATCTGGTGGAACTGACAGCCACTCAATAGAAGGCAATCATGTTTGATTCTGTGTGGCTATTTCCTTGCTACTTTTATCTTAAAGTAATTTACAAAAGAATTATATGAGTAACAAGTATGCGTTTAACAGTGATTAACACAACCTCAAAGGCAGGTGTCAGTGCTTGTATCTACAACTTCAAAAGGAAGCTTGAGCAGTCACTGGGCATGTGAATGCCATATAAAATTTCCTAATATAAGCCAGGAATTAAAGTTTACTGTTGTTTAGGCTCTGGTTTACTTTTGGAGTTCTGTTTGCTTCTAATCTGAAGAACCATGTCTTCTCAATCAGGAAGTGCCACGTGCATTGAATCAATTTTCCACTCTAAATGGGGTATCTATTCCTAGTGACTTCTAGGCAAAAGTCACCTGCTGCAACTGATGGGATACATGCATCTAGTTCTACACTACCTGCAAACCTTCATAAAAAGGCACCCTTAGGCAGTACTTTTATGGTGAAAAGGACTTAACTTATGACAAAATGTGCTAATCTTACCTGAACCAGGGGAATGACTTTATTTTCACTATTCGCATGCCATCATAATGATCTAGCGCTTTCCATTCATAAATGAGAATGGTAGCCTTGCCTCTCACCTCCATTAATGTATATCATAAAGGCTGCCTTCATAGTGTGCTTCTCAGGAAGACCTCATTCCCTTGCAAGCTGTTCTTTGGTGACAGTTCAGGTGAAAGTTATATATTCCTGCAAAACTTATCAAATGCATGTGATAACCCCACTGCCAGAGGCTATGTGAGCCATTATCGACCACATATTAGATAGTCCATTTGTTATTATATAAGCACTTTAAAGTAATGCTGGTAAGAAAATAGCTGGATATGGTCATAATTTGGAGCCTGTTGTAATAGGCAAAATATGTAGCTATCAGAATTGGGATTTGGAAAAAGGACAGCTTTGAACGTAACTGGTACAGGATCAAGATGTTCAGGTGTCATTGGTAGTACCTTGTGTTAGGTACTGGTCCATCCCAGAGTCCCCAAGCAGAGGGTAAAATCAGAACAGAAATGCTGCTTGCATAGAGCAACATCTCTCTGTGACTGTACATATCTGAAGTGATGGACGCAGCTTGCTTCTACTTCCAGCTGCATAATTTTACAGCCATTTACATAGAATTTAATCTCATAGAACTCTATGGAGCCATGAAACAGGTAGCGAATATGTACCAAACAGCACCTGACATGCAGTGCAGACACAAGATCTGCATGTACATTCAAAAATAGGAACCTGAATTTTTCATTCAGCTGTCAGTAGCTTGTTCCAAGAGTGGCCAAAGCTAGTAAAGTTCTTCATGAATGTGTGCTGTGTGGAGGGCTTCCTAATGTTGCTATTTTCTCTTTTCATAAATGTGATGTCAGTTAATCCTAGCTTTATATAGCCTTAGGAAAATTACTTCATAAGCTGTCTCGAGTTTCCTCTTTTTTTTTTTTAATATGAGAAATATATTCTTTATTTCACAATATTTACGTGAAAGAACTTTTTAATACAGCACATAAAAAGGTTAAAAAGAAAAAAAAAAGCTTCCATCTTATTTTGACATAATTTATTTTGTGAGAACAGAAGAATGTGATAGTAATGAATTAGAGACTGTATTGATCACACTGTCACTGTGATGACCTATTAAAATCTAGAATGTTTTATCATTCTATTAAACTGAATTCAAAATCACAGCTAAGGATATAGTTATTAAACATTGTGCTAATAATACTCATAAAGCTGAACAGGACACATGTTAAAGGTCACAGAACCATGGAGTAGTTGAGGCTGGAAGTCACTCATGGAGATCATGTTGTCCAATGCCCATACTCGAGCAAGGTCACCTAGCACAGGTTGCTCAGGACTGTGTCCAGCTGGGTTTTGAATATATGCAAGGACTGAGACTCCACAGCCTCTCTGGGTGACCTGTTTCTGTGTCTGACTGCCCTCACAGTGTCAGGGGGGATTTTCTTCTTATATTTAATTTTCCCGGATTTCAGTTTGTGCCCATTGCCTTCTGTCCCGTCGCTGGCAGGGAGCAGCCCTGAGCTGGTGGTGCAGCTCAGGATCCCAAGTCTTCAAGAGTACTGAGAACGGTACTTGCATCTTTTCAGCTGTATTTTCCTCGTTCTACTTTTTTAATCCATTATTTTCCCCAGGCAGTTCTAGTCAGACTAGTTACATTTGATGGCAGGGGCTGTCAACATTAAGTATCGAGACACTAGTAATAGTAACTTTTTCACTAAGCTCTGCATTTCTTGGAGAAGATTTTCTATTGTGAAAGTGCCTGGCATGGAAAATCCTGCTTCGGTAAGTCAGAATGAAGTTACTGTGGAGTAAATCTTATTTAATGCCTTGAAACGTAAGAGCACATTCGTATTTTGATACATATGGACAATAAATCAGGTCTCATGAAGCTGCTATGTGTCTAAGAATAGAAAAGTATAAAGAGAAACAAAATGAATTCATATTGCATACAGACTTAAGTGTTAGCTCTTTCTGATATCCAGGAATTCTGATATCCAGGAACAGATTGCCCAGGGAAGATGTGGATGCCCTATCTCTGGAAGTGTTCAAGTCCAGGTTGGATGGTGCCCTGAGCAAGCCGATCTAGTGGGTGGCATCCCTGCCCATGGCAGGGGGGTTGGAACTGGATGATCTTTACAGTCCCTTCCAACTCAAGCCATTCTATGATTGTATGATTTTTTTTTTTTTTTTCCCTTGGAGTCTAATGACTTCACAACTTCACAATAATCAGTTATTATTCCAGAAGGCCAACAATGTTACTTATAACTCATGAAGTACTGAATTGTTATATTTGTTTCCTGTTCACATGCTCACTTTACCCTTTGACCTGGAAAATCTGGGGCAAGAACACTGTCTTCCTGGAATGCGTTTTTTAAATTATTGATGGTATAAGCAGCACTTTTTGCTTAGCTGTGCCAAAATATGTGTCTACCTGAATATGAAATTTCCTCTTTATTAAAGCTCTTGAGATAACTCTTGTCTTGGTCATCTCCAAGCTTGGGAGCAGCTCTGGTGGTCTCAGCAGTGTGTGCTGCTCCAGTAAGGAGGGGAGCTCACAGTCCCAGGCTGGTGTCAGGCTCAGGTGCTGAGCTTGATTTCAGCACTGTCAGAAATTTGCATTGTGCCTGTGACAGCCTTCAGGTGATGCAACATTTTCATCCTTAAAAACAGGAATCAAGTGTGGTGCTGATCTTTCAAAAGGAACAAGCTTGGTGTAAGTTTTCGCCTGTTTGAAATTGGCCAGGAAGAAAAAATTATTTGAGTGGGTGGTGTGGACTGCCTTACAAAAAAAAAATAATAAAAATAAAAAAAAAATTAGAAATCTCTCAAAATAAGAGTAGTGCTGAGTAGTTTAAAGTAACAAACACTTGGATGCCAATGTCATGGTAACCAAGCCTGTTGTGATATCCAGCTTGCTGAGATCTTTGTACATCTTTTCTCTTGGGCTCTGCTTTATATAGTTCATGTACAAAGCAGAACACACAAGAAAAGATTTCACAAAAATAACATCTCATATTAACAGTAGGGTGGGGATGTGTCGTCCTCCATGGCATCATCTGCTGCTGACATTCAAGCAGTTCTAATTACTTTAATGACTCCCGTAGGTCCCCTCTGTAACTGCCTGAGGAGACTCTTCATAGGTGAGAGGAAAAAAGCCAGGGACCAACCAGAGAAAGAAATACCCTTCCTGAGGGTGGGGGTGGGGGGAGCGGAGAGCAGGCAGAATTTTACTGAAAGCCTGTGGAGTTGTTTGGCTAGATGCTTTCCTCTCTTTGGATGATCGTGCCTTCTCGTTCTGCTTCAAGGGAATGCTTGTATCTCTGAAGTACTTTGGATTTCAAAATCAGTTCAAACTCTCTGCTGTCTTCTGTTCATTTCTTTTATTTTTATTTTTTTTTAAGCAAGTCTAATTTGATCAGGATACTTTTCTTGGTGGAGGTAGGCTGTAAAGTTTTCCTGTCAAACTATATATAACATCTCAATAGTTACTAGTCCCCATTTTTGTATGGTGAGCTACAAACACCTGAGATGATTTGATCATTCCATCTGGTGAGAGAAGACTAGCAAGTTTTCTTGGGATCACAGATGCTGAGTTTTAACTTTCTCCTTTTTCGTAATCTTAGACGGTGCTCACTTTCTTGAGATGCACTTCTATAATGGAATCGTACATTATTATTGGTGTTCTTTGATACAAAAGAAATTCAATACCTTCGGGGCTATAAATATCATTGATTCACTCCAAAATAGAGAAAGATACTGCAATATTTTTTAGATTATTAAGACTTTTCCATTTACTCTCTGATGGGAAGAGTTATGAACTTAGTAATCATTATGCCCTAGGTGACTTAGGTTAAGCAATCAAAATCTCTCTTTAAAACCTAATTATGATTGTTTCTAACACTTAATTCTTTTTGCTTTCTTTTTCAAAATATTATTTTTTTAATGCCTTGGGCATTTTTTGTTTACTGTTTCAAAGAACTTCTCCTGTGGCCTGTGTTACAACAGAGAAAAGTCTTAGTGGCTGTGTGGCAGATTATCCTTCTCACCTGTAAAGCTTTTGAGGAATTATTGAGCGCTTCAAGATATCGTAGTTGGAACCCAAGCTTGCAATAAATGTGTGGATTTCTTCCTCCCTCCTGAACCAGTAAGATGAAAAACCCCAGTCACCTCCTTGTGAATTTCAGTGTCTTGACCAGTTTGCTTTAAAAAAAAGAGGGGCAGAGATCAGAGAAAAGAAGATAAATTAGCTTCTGAGAGATGCTAGATTGACTCTTACACAATTTGATAGTTGTTCTGATAAGTTGTAAGAGCGTGCTAGTCAGAAATCTAACAAAGTTCATCTGGGTGTTCAAACATCAGTCAATAATATATATATATACTGAGCTACAATACGGGAAAAGTTTTGTATATGCATGCACACATTCTACGCAAAATTTGATTTATGAATATTTTGTGGTTTTGTGCTTTGTTTTGGTTTTGTGCTTTGTTTTGAATTCACTTACACATCTACAAATTGTAATGGAAGCAGGAGACGTGCAGTGCATGCGCTTTTTCTCATACTGCTGGAGGGGAATGTTTAGAGTCAAGTGCTACAAGGGTGACGTGCTGGTACCTTTTAAGTCAGTTGTAAGTATCCTTTTGAATGTTATGGAGACAAAGGTGCAAATACAAAGAAGCCTCTTCAGAGTTCATGACTCCAAATATCCTGCTGTCCACCGCTATTGTATCCAAGTCAGGTAAAACATAAGCCCTGCTTTTTTTATTTAATTTCTTAAACTAGTGCTTGTAAAGACTGAGCAACTGAGAGCTGTACACCAAGAAGTACCATTACAGCCAAATAGTCTTACATGTGGAGAAGATCAGATGTATGGTAAACAAAATCAGCAGTTGTGAGATGTACTGCTGTTAAACCACCAGCCTTGTTTGCTTTAGGAAGTTCCAGAAAGTTGAAGTTTTTCTGTGGTGGGCATGAAGCGTAAGTTAAAGCACATGAAACGATGTGTGGATGTTGACATTCAGGAGAAAAGCAGCCTTAAAGCTAAAACCCAGGAGGGTGACTGTACTCTCAAGTGGGAGCATTCATACTGGGGTTTAATGTACTGTGACTTCTGCGCCTTGACTTCACGCCATTAGTTGATTTACCTCAACTTTCCTGAATGTCCTTAAGTTGATGTGGCCTTTGGTCCTGCCCTCTACACTGCCTTCAAATTTGAAGCACTGGCCTTCTGTGGGCAGACCTTATTCTAGTGATACTGTGCAATGTCCTCCTTACATGTCAGTCATTTAATTAACCTTTCAAATTGTCTCTTCAGTACCAGTCTGAAAGGGCAAAGTCCCATGGCCTATTTTTAATATTTAAAATGAGAAACCGATGTTCGTCACCGATGCTTCATTTCCTGTAGAATGATGTGCCTCAGAGCCCTTTTGTCTGCTGGACCTGATATGCATGACGATGCCTCTGCTACATTAGTACACACTTCTCAGCAGCACTGTTCCCAGTTTAGGCTGATTAGGTTAAAAGAAGATCATCCAGAATGTGATGATGATTCAACACTTATGTTTTTTATCCACTGCAGGCTAAATATATTCTCATCAGGATATTTGGGGGTAAGGAGGGAAGGTGAAAATGCTCTGCTCTGTTGTATTTCTAATAGGTTTAGTAATGCTCAGAAGAAATGGTATCTTCAGTTTTCTTGGTACAGACACTTACAATGGAGTACTCTGCTATAAAGGCAATTAATGGCCTGTCTGATGTACTTACTGTACATCAGAATCTGCTGTTTAATTGTGAGTATGAAACTGTGACTGCACAAAGGATCAATTTTTGATTTCCTAGGATATTTAATGAAAGAATGTGTTATGAATAGGAAAATCAGCCTGCAGTCAAGATGAACATTTTATTTCCTACTTTCAAGTAATTGTCAAAGTTATGAAAATATTTATGCAGAAACTAGTGTTTTAGTTGTCTGATTACATAAAAAAAAAATTGTGAACCTGTAGAATTTAGCAGTAGAGAATGAAAATTTTTTTCTACAAGATCTAGTAGCTTTACGTGCATTTTTCCAATTAATCGAATGGAAAACATGAGATACTGACACTGGCTCAAAACAGGCATCTAATTTAGAAGTCTGTTGGGAAACTAATTTCTTTACATAGTCCACAAAGTTTCCAGAGGACTCTGACTCATCTTTCAGACTGCAGCAGTTGAGTGGAAGCTTGGGTTCCTCTCTGTGCCTCTGAACTTCACACCCAGTAAAATGGTGTGAATACACTTCTGCGTATCTGAAGACACTTCTTTGGACTCTTTGTCCATATGGAAATACGAGTGGTTAGTAATAGTGTTTTAGCTGATTGTTGGAGATGAAATAAACATTGTTCCTGAGCATGATAGTTATATCTGAAAAAAGATTTTTTTGATACATTACGTTCTCTCTTATAAAACTAAAGGCTATGTTATAATGGGATTTTGCAGGAAATTTGCAAGTGGTACACTATGAATTAATTTGCTGCTAGGCTTGAGGATAGAGCAGTTTAAAAATCATTAATAAGCATTGAGGGAGAAAATTTAATTTGTAAGTGCTTTATGATCTAATCTGAAGTAGGATGGAATCCTTTATTCTTTTGAGTTGTGTTGTTGCTGTTGATAGAAATCTGTCTACAGTTAGCCAGTGCAGAACAACAACATAATGGAATTGGTTTGACCCACAGCAGCATGAGTAACTGGGAATAAACTGGCTGAAGTTACTGAAAAGCGCTCAGTGATATTCATGATTACCCAGAAAAGAAAATGTATATGTTTATCCAATTAAAACTCCAGAAATAAATAAGCACTTTAGGCACAATCTAATTAACCAGCCCTGCTTTGGCCAAAATGCAGGGAGTTGACAGCCCTTGAGTTAGATGTGTTGCACTCTGCTATTAAATCTCCTGTGACAAGTTTGGGTCTGCATCTCAGCTTTGGGCTGCGGAGCAGTACTGACTGTGCCCACCATTATGACCTTCTCCTTTATCCCCTTCCTTAATTACTGTGCCCTGAAATAGCATGAAACAATTAAAATAATCTTGAGTTATTGTTGTTCTAAATGCAACTAACGGCACCGTTTGAGGCAATGAGATAAAATGGTATCTAATTTTTTCTGGTTAATATTGTCCTTTTAAATCCTGTTGCATCATAGTCTGTTTCTACATAAAATAGCTCTTGAGGAGGATTGTGCTGCATTACGAGGTATCACAGAGTTTTGGGTTCTTCATCTTCAAATCTTTAAGGAGGAAAGTTTGTGGGTTTTTTTTTTTTTTTGAGCTTCTGTTGGGGCAATCTCTGCAGTAGGAAGCCCTATTTTTAAGAAATAATAGCAGATATCTATGCAGATATCTATGCTAATACTACCATGTTTGCAAATGCTTTTTCATAGGTTGGTTCTTTGCAGTTATAGCTGTCTCCCAAAGAGCAGTTCAGTTATAGAGGATGAACTGGCAAGATTCATTTTTAATATGATAACTTTGGCAAGTTTTATTCTTTAGCAGTGAAGTGAGCACCTGCGGACTCGGGGGGTGCATGTCTCAGCAATAGTTTTAAAACTTCATTCTCCCCCGTCCTCACTGAAAAACGTGATGGAAAGGGTTGGTTTAATTCTAAGGATTAGATCTGGGCGGATTTCACATTTAATAATTTTCACACTTGCCATTTTCTTTTTCCCTTCTTACTTTTTGATTTAGCTGACATGCACTTGGGTTCACTTGGGGCCCCTTTTGAATTTCAGTGTCGATAGCAATCACAAATGCCTGCGGGTGAACTTATATTTGGTGACCGCTGCATATAATTCTGGCCTCTCTGAATAGTGATATAGTTTCAAAATGAATTTGGCGTATCCTTTCCAAGCCTTTTTACTTGACAGCTGTTGATGGCTTGAAGTTTTGGATACACAATCTGATCTGCATTTTTCAGTCTTGGCAAAGGACACAAAAGCCAGTGTCTTGCCTGCTCCCAGCACTGTTGTATGCCCTGTGGCTTGATCGTTAATGCAAACATTTAATTGCTCAACTTGCTTTTCTGGATGCCATGTTTCTATTTGATACCTGTTTGATTGAGAGGAGCCCTGAATGCATCACTGTGTATATGCCTCGTATTAAAAGTATTTGTGCTCTAAGAACCAAGGTTCAAAAGGTCCCAGTGGGACACTTTTAAAACTAGTGAGGTTGCTGTAATCCCAGACAACACAGGTGCTTATTGCTTTGAGCACAAAGCTGTATGGTTTTGACCATGTGCTGCGGAACCTCGCTTGGCATTAATCTCTGATAGATGTGAACTGAGTATTGTAGTATTGTACCTGTGTAATATTCTCACAGGTTTTTATACATCTGTGCATGTAATGAAGTGGTGTATAGCAGAGACTTGGTGATGGTTGTCTTGACAGGATGATCTTTATCCATAGAGATAAGTTCCTTTTTATCAATTATAAAAGAAAGATAAATGCTGTGCTTTGCTTAAACAGTGCCAAAGAGTAAAGCCATTTTTGTGGTTGATTACTCAAGGTGATTTGGGGGATAATATTGAACAAGACCGAGTACCAGCTGAGAGTTAGCCAGATGAGCTTAGTAACTGAGTGTTTCATACTTGGATGGGAAAAGGTATTCAGTTCTTTTAGGAGAAACAACTAGTTTACTTTTTTATTAAGAGATTCAGCTGTGTCAATAATTATGTCCTACAAGATTTTCTGTTGTAGCAGCAGCTAATTCTTTCCAGACCCAGTGCTGGAAACTCTGCCCAGTCTCTTCAGCCATCCGGGCAGCTACGGTTTCCCTTCACATTAGGAAATTGGCTGTAGAGCCTCCACAAGCTGACATAAATAGCTGAGTGCCATCCATTTTGTCATGCCTTAGGCACAGGGCATTTCTGGATGTGTTGCAAAGTATGGCTGTGATTAAGGGCAAGACACCACAGGGATGGTGTCAAGGATAATTCAAGGTCCTCACAAGGGTCTTTAGGGAACCAATTTCTACAGCTGCCAGACCACTCTAAGTTACTCCTGAACAAGCGTGGTCGCTGGCTGGCCTAAGGGAGTGACTGCTTTCTCGGCACTCTATCTGCCTCTCTCATTTACTAATGAGGCTCCTGCAATACTGCACTCTACTTCTTTCCACTCGTGTGAGAGAGAAACCAATGTGTGGTGAATGAGCTAATGAATCGCTCACTTCGTCGTCACTTGTCCTTCACTGTGAGTCACCACCGCACCACTCGCACTTTCTGTGCAAAGTGAATGACCTCCATCGTAAGCACGGGGTGTCCTGTGCGGCGTCCGATGACTGCCCAACAAGCCTGTCCTTCACGAAGGAGATCTATAATTTAGTTTGCCTCCGTCTGATTAATACTGCCGGATACTGCTGGGTTTGGAAGGACCAAGGAAATGAGCTGCCTCTCTTTTCTCTTAAGAAAAACTGTGAAACTCTTGAATCCAGGCTTTTTTTTCCCACTGTCCTTCATCTTACTGTGAAATGCCTCAGGGCAAGGTTACAGCAATTGTATGTTATGTTTCCTAGCTATACAAAGTCCCATTATAATTTGGCTCGTTTTCATAGCATTCATCTCTCGGGTATCTATTGGAGCTGCTATTGCAGAATGTCAGTGTGCTATTAGAAAGGGGTCTGCTCTGTGTGTGAGTTTGTCATGAGGATGTCTTCCAAAGTGTAGTGCTAAAATCTGCTGTGGTTTTTGTGACTGACAGATGGGTTTTAGCCCCCTTGTTGCTTTCTTTTTAAATGGGACACTGAAAAATTAATATTTCCTTAGGCAAAAAGAAATCTTTTGTGTAGTTGAGGTAGAAAATTGTGGTCTTGTAACTGTCAAATAGTTACACAGCACATGGCACCGGTACCCCAGTGGTACTGCAGATTTTTACTCCTACCCCTATTTATCTTCTTACCTGCTAATTGTAGTCAACCTGACCCATTTCTGACCAGAAGTCTTTAGTTGATGCAGAGACGGATTAAGCAGGCATTGCATGTAAAATGCCCATTCCTATGAAGTTGTGAAATGCAGCTGAGCTCATTATCTTCCTCCGAAGATGAAAGGGGCCCCTCTTTCAGATTTTGTCCTGCCTTGGTACGTGCAAACAGCTGTCCTTTGGGGAGTGAATATCTTCCAGGCCAGATGCAAATCCCAAGTACTTTTTTTCCTGGTGGTGGTGAAGTCTTTAAATTCATGTTTTGTCAAGGTAAGGAGTTCAAAAGAAATTGGTTTAAGATATGTTTTCCCTTTATCACTACAGCTTCAGAGAATGGGTTATTTTACGCTTTGTTTCCTGGCAGGATCATTTTTTTAGTATAATCCATACGTCTCTCTGTCCTCATCGTTTGAATTGTGCTCCACAACCTTTCAGACGTGGGAGCAGTTAATATGGATCATTCCTCTTGACCCCAACCACATCTTTGTCTCCATCAATTCATTTCAGTTTAGAAGGTGATTCCCTCTTTTTGGCTGGGAATGAGATGCCTGAAAGTTTTGCTTTCCCCCTGTGCTTTTACCACCTGTTTCAGATGCCAGAACAGCTTTATGGCTGCATCGCACACTGTTCTGCACTTCGTCTGGACTGTGTGATTTAATGGAAGGACAGTTTGAAAAATATGAGGTGCAAACAGTGGTTTTAGTCATTACTCCAATCAGTGGGAGTTATTCTCCTGGTATTCTGCTCTCCTGACCTATTTTATCCCAGCAGCTAGAAACAATCTGACTTTCTTCATGTTCATTATCCAATTAATTGCAGTTGTTTAAAAAAATAAAAAATAAAAATGCATATTTTAAGGTGTACAGATAGCAGCATTGCCTAGAAACTCCCTTTTAGCAAAAATAAGATACTCAGTAAACATGGGATGCATTAAAAATTTAAAATGCAGCTAGTATTTTCCATATTGTATATACATAAAGGAGTAATATAAGCCTTTGCTAAGGGATTTTGTCTTTCATATGCAGCTGATTTGCTGTGTGCTCTGACTGCAAAAGCTTCCCCATCCTTGCCTGTTAAACTTTGCCTTACCCCTTTAGCAATCCACCCCAAACAGTTGAGCATTTCTCTCATCTCATGGGTAATCTTGGATGCTGCACAGCAATCCTCATGCAAGTTTGCAACCTGACAAGCCTGAGTCAGGCTGGGTGTGTTTCGGAGAGGTGTTCAGCACCACTTGTATTGCTGTTGGACTGTAAATTCCACTTAGATATTTATCACCCACGTTTCAGACCAAGCCTGCAGTGTTCCACACGGCTTCTTTCCCTGCTGGGGTTTGTCTCAATAAAACTTCATGCATAGCAGCTTCTCTGCTGGACGAGGATGTGTTTGTTTTTTCACTTCGGAGTCTGTGGTCAAGCTCTGTTGGATAAGAAAACACTTGAATGTGGCACTGGAGTCCTTTTTATAAACAGCAAAGATGGGGCAAAATACTTCTCAAGAACAGAATTTTTCTAGAAAATGCAACAGCTTGCTCTTGTTTTTGGCACTGTTGCACTTTCACGGTTACTTTTGTGTCTTGTCTCGCTTCTGACAGCCTTAGTTATTTTAGTAGGGAGCTAAAGCAGTGAAGACCACGTTGCTCCTCCTTCAGTAAACAATCAGAAGTCCGCTGAGAGAAGAAAAGGCCAAGTCCACTCTGCTTTTTTTTTTTTTTTTTTTTCCTGCCAGTGTTGG
>VXAL01001165.1:381417-557066 GCA_013399475.1 Chauna torquata | reverse complement strand
GAGAAGAAAAGGCCAAGCTCCCTCTGCTTTTTTTTTTTTTTTTTTCTCCATGCCAGTGTGAGCCTGGGCAGGGCTCCTGGTGGCTGTCTCAAGTCGGCACCAGCACAGTAGCACTGTAGCACATCCTTGCTCTACCAGGGTGCTCAGGTGTTGGGTTACTGTGGTTATGAGAACATGCAGGATGGCTGTGGCTTTCCCTGCAGGGGAGGACGTGGTGGTGAGCTGGGGTGCATGGGGACAAAGCTGCATGGGGGAAGGTTGTGGCTTGTGTCGCTGCAGAGCTGGGTCATGGTGTGATGAGTGGGGCAGGCTTCTGGGGAGGAGACAACTATTGAAGCCAATCAAAGTGTTAAAATGAAATGGGGTTAAAAAAAAAAGTCATTTCTTTGAATTTGAAAACTTTTAGCTGGTTCCAATCTCCACTTCCTCTATCTACACATTTCACAGACCTGCATACTATATAAGACTGTTCCTTAGGGACCTAAGGGCTGTTCCTAATGAATTACAGGCCTGCTAGTTTCTGTTTAATTTATTTTTCTTTTATAAGGCAAATTTCCTTTGGTTTTGTACAGGGTAGTGGGTGGAATGAATTTTTTTTTTTTTTTTAAACAAGTGTGCACAGAGCATTATTTTATAAACTCTCTAAGAGGATTGGAGTATCAAAGCTCTGGATAAATCTTGCATTTGAATTTTTGTGACTTCTTCACAAATGTGTCATTATTCATTTTCACCTTTATGGGAGTTGCTTTCTATATGAAATGTAGAATAACCAGCTGCTAAGTGAGTTTCAAATGGAGCTTTTCATTTTCTTCTGAGGAAATAACATGAGCTGTGGTGGTAATAAATCATGTGTATAGGAGGCAAATCTATTTTTTTATGACTGTGGCATTTTGATGGCAAGTGCCATCAAAAATAAGGGTAAATATTGCAGATAATTAGATCTGAGATTTTTGGATGTTTGTACTAAACTCAAACTTCTCCATGGGCAGAGATGAAGAGATGTATGCTGTAGATTTTCAGCTGGAGATCCCTTCAAATGGGTACAAACAAGTTGCCAAAGTAAACAAGATTTATCAAGAGGATGGATGTGGAACAGAAGATGATCTGAGCCAGTGTCTGAAAGCAAATCCACGCTACTCCGACTGACTTTAGCATCAGGGTAGATTGTACAGGGCACCCAACAACTGTTGTAACCCAAATGAGAACAGGCTTTTACAAATATTTATCCCACTGATTCTACCATAAACCCACTGAGTTCCTTGATGCCCTTCCTATGCCTGCTCAGCCATCCCAAGTGCTCTCTGAATTTCCAGCTTTTTGTGTTTTCACAGAGGGACAGAGTGGATATGGGGTTGTGAATCCCTTGTGGTGCAGCATGAAAAAGAGTGAGCATGGAGATGGGTCTGCAGATGATTGTGCAGGCCGATATCACTGATACTGAGTGGATAGCTGTCATTTTAAGAGCATAAAGGCTGAGACACACTTGTTACCATGTATTGCGAGATCTTAAAAGTTGATTGAATGCAAATCAGAAACAAATATTTTCTAGATGATACCATTTTGTGCATGTGCCCATCTCTAATTTGTTCCTTGTAATGTGTTTTTTATTTGCGAAATAATAAATATTATTGCCTGAGTTGAAAATGAAAATTAAATTTCTGGAGCAGTGAAGAAAAAGAACAGGAAAAAGGATTCTTCCATGATAATTAAAAATTATAAAGTCATTACTTAAACTTGCTTTCTGAATTACAGAAAGAATTAAACTACTTGTTTCAGTGCAGATTCCTTGTAGCATTCCTTCATTAAAATTCTGCATTGTCAAAACGGATAAAAATGCATATACAATGACTAATTTTCTTCAAACCTTGCCTCTGCTTTGGGCCTTATCTCTTCACAACAAAGCTCACCTTGAAGGGACTGAAGTAATGATATATATTTGCTGAGCTGGAAAAAGAAAGAAAGAAACATCTACTTCTTGCAATCTGTATTCTTTCCCCTCTAGATACTGAGAAGGAAAAGACCTGTGGGGTACTAAAGCTCTCATGTACCATAAAGTGGTATTATAATGAAAAGTATTACTTTTTATGGCATCTCTACAGTATTAGGGAAAGGCATTTTTCTATAAATGTTAATCTTTAATCTTTATAAATTGCACTCTGCAAGACTTAGAAGGTCTGTAAAGCATTTGTCCTGAAGGCTTAGAAGGATAAAAATAGCATTGGATTCTCTTATTTTTTATTTTTTTTAAGCTTAGAAATATTAGCTTGTTTGGAGGAGAAATGCATGAGAGTAATATAACCCGTTTGGCTTCCCTTCTGGGTAGCACTTATGCAGATGCTCAGCTTTACATATCTACTTAAGTCCAGCTGATGTCATTGGAACTTAAGTCTGTGCTTAAATTCTGTCCTGAATAGGAAGATTAATGAATGGAAGCCAAAAATACTGAGCCCCTCTCCCAGATTTCTACAAGCCCTAATCATAAGATGAAAAGAGCACAATAGTTTGGGCATATGAAAAGTCCACACTAACTGACATTACAAGGAAGCTCTTTCCAAGCAATAGCAAAAACAACCAGATTTGGCAAATAATTACATTTTCTGCTTTCAAGATTGTTTCCTGTTCTTCCTTCCAGTTTCTTCTACACTTTATGCACTACCTCATAACGCTAACCCTTTGTGCTGGGTGCTGTTTCAGAGCATGCTGAATTTCGTTGTTGGGACAAGACTCCCAGAGGTGAAACTGTTATTTTGAAATGACTGATTTGGGTTGCCTTCTGAGTTGGAATCTCATCTATTAAGGCTTTATTTTTATATCAACTTGGCTAATATACGTGAATTTGTAAAAGTCTGGACTTGGGGCTCACTGTACCAGCTGGTAAACAAGGGGTTGATAAATCTTAATTTGGGAGTATTAACAAATCACTGCTGAAAGTTGTGATAGTTATCAACAATTTCCGGTTTTGTTGAACTTTTTAAAATTGGTTAGCCATTCTGAAAAACATCCATTAATGGTATATTAATACTTGATATCTGTTTATCAATGAAACATTAATATAATAAAGTATTTATGCTATGTAATTATAATCCATAATGAGAGTTTGTCCAATGCAATTTCATCATTTAAAAAGCAAAGCTTTTCCAGAAATTTTAGCTCTGCCTAATGTGTCTTTTTTTTTCTCCTCCCCTCTAGGTAAGTGCCTTTGGTCTTAAACAGCTGGAAAGTTCTCTGAATGCTGAAAAGTTGGATGCCTGTTGAACAAGTAGAGCTCCTATGCCCTTCAGTTTTGGTAAAGTCTGTCATAGATTGGCAATGTTTTCTGAGTTTGCAAGAACACTTTTATCTGCTTGTAATTTTTCTGCATGCCTAATGGATGTTGGTGGACTCTTGAAGGAGGGGCTGGACTTACGTGCAAAATTGATTTTTAGTTTAGATTCAAGTTAGTTTCCTAATTCTGCGTGCTCTGCGCACGCCGACAAGCAAGGGTCTCCATGCCCTCATCTCAGAAAGACAAAGAAGTACTTAGAGAATTCTTTTCTTCCTTCTATTGAAAGCTGTAGTTAAAAGCAGTAAAGCAGCATATATACATGCAGTAGCAGTGTGAGATGGTCTTCTCTGTGGGTGATGTTCCCACCAAGTATAGAANACAGTTGCTGAGATGACTACAAAGTCGTGTTTAGTGTTAAATTGTGCGCGAGTGTGCAGACAGGCTGAAACAATAGCTTTAAAAGATGTATTCAGTGCTTGTACATCTCAATGGACCCTTGATGATGCCACAAAAATATTATAATGTAAATATCTGTGATCTTAACTTTTCCACTTCTTTTAGCCATGGAGAGAGGATTAAGGACTGTCGCACTGTTTTCTCGTACACAGCCAGCTTTGCAAAGCACTTTGTTGTAGTGTTAGTAGTAGCAGAGATTGGTTTTTGAACGGTGAACTGAAAGGATGTGTGTCTCTTCCCTGAAATTCAGCCCTTCCAAAATGTAACAAGCCAGCAATGGCTGGGTTAGCAAGGAATAAATTATCCTGGTGCAGAGCTCTTAAACTTTTTTGGAGTGGGATTTGCTCCAAATCTGGGAGTACTTCTTCTCTTTCCCTTGAGACGGAGGTTTTTAGTGCATCCATTATCTCAAAAGTGTAAAGACCTGGTGCTCTGGGTTTACTTGTGAACCCAGATCTCTAAGGTTTCGGACAAATCCAGTTGTGCTTTATTTTCTGATTTTGTTAAAGGCTGAACTACTTCTTACTTCAAGATCGAAATACTGAGGGTGTGTAGGTGTGAAGGGGGAAGAAGAGGGTTTTGTTTTGTTTTCACATGAGGTTAACAGGTAAATGCGCTTGTTCTATGCAGATGTAAATTGTAATTGTGGCATTACTGTGTATATATTGGAATAATGACCCGAACTGATACTACAAATATAATTACGTTGATTCTTTACTGATGGCTATAAACAGTGACATCTCCCTTGATCTCTGAATGGAGTTAGTTATAAAACACATGCTCCACTTTTATATTCACACATTGCATTCTCATCACTTTTGTCTCTTACTCCCCAAGGGCTTGATTTAGAAGAAGTGTCTGATTTAACGGAAAAAATGATGAAACAACACAGTAGTTCAGAGCATTTCTAATGTAAAAGAAGGTGCTTCTTTTCGGTTATGTTTCTCAGAATTTGTTGTTTATATTTTACTATTTTGCTTAAGAAAAATATGATGCCAGGCTATTTTCACTTTGTAAATTATTTTAAATGTATATCTGCTTTCATTTGTTTCAAAATGACTGCTACTGATGCAAGAATCATTGCACTGATCTGATTTAACAAACCATGCTGTAAAGTTCTCATCAAGCTACCAGACTGGAAAGAGCTTTTATTTGAAAGGGCAGAAATTAGGCATGGGATCCCTTGGATGCTGCGGTGTTTACTAGTGGCAAATATATATGCCGTAAAAACAAGAACTAAGTACTAGCAGACTCTGTTGTAATTAGTGCTTCTAGTGTAGCCTCACAGCTTCATTTTGCAGCAGTGCAAGGGTAGTAGGTGCCTGTGGGTGCAAGGTGTTAGCATTTCCAGTAACCTTTGCTGGTAGCAGTTGTAAAACCAGGTGGACATGCTGGACAGGAGGCTCTTGGAGCTTGCTGTCCAATAGGACATGATATGGAAAAGCAATAATTTATTGGTGAACAGTTCTTTGCTTTTTGCCTCAAAACCACCTTGCAGAAATTTCCTGCCTCTCCATCTCAAGTCAATCTGCTCCTTTCTGTTTATAGTCGATTATCTGTAAGTTAGGACAGTGGGAAATGGTAATCGTGCTGGATCATGGAGGAGCCTCCTAGAGGCATTCAGACAAGGCTGAGATTCCACTGACACAGCGCGTTCGTGTTCTCTGATGTGTTTCCCATCCCAGGCAGTTTCTCATCTGGACATGCAAGACTCAGGATGTGAGAGAACAAGCAAATTCACCTCAAGAGCTAGTACAAAAAGTCGATTTTCTTAATCAAAAAGGGAGATTTAATTTTTTGTGAAAATGTCATCATCAAAAGCTTTTGCTGATTTATTTTACTTTTGAATCATGGAGAAATCTGCTCTTCCTTCCTCTCTCATGAGTTTCCCAATTTCAGAAGGAAAAAAAAACAGACTTCCCACAGTGAAAGGACAAGTATCACTGAAAAACAAAACTTTGTTTAAAAAGAGTGAATTCAGCACCTTTTTTTTTTTTTTTTAATCTATGGGTTTTAAAATAAGATAGGAAACCAGGATACAGGGATATTTGGGTTCATTTCAGCCACACAAAAAATATAACGAAATGGACCATCCTTTTAAGGCTCATCCTGTAATAGGACTAACTCAGATCCTTGGTGTTTCTGTGCAGCAACTTTATCATGAGAGCAGTTTTTCTTGCATATAAAAACACTACAGCTAGCAAAAAAGGGCAGTCTATGGAACAGTCAAGTCACAGAAATATTGGTCTAATTGGAAAATAGATCAGTAATAGCTATGTATTGCTACCTTAGCTGCTTATAATACCAAGTATATTGTTAAATAAATACAGAATACCTTTTATTATTTTACCTTTGGATATAAAACTTGATTTTTGTGATTTAGTTTTATTGCCATATAGGAATCAATTGAAAAATAAAATTGACAGCTATCCACTTAGAAAATAAGTACTTCTACTTACCCACGCGCTGGGGGGGTGAGGACAGGGGGAAGCTTACAAAAGTCTAGCAATATTTCCACGTCTGTTGTGATCCTTTTTGCTACCAGACATGGGAAGAAGTTCTGCTAAGAAGAGTCTGCATTTATCAAAAGTGATGTGTAAATGCCTCTAACTTCTATACCAGAGCAGTTTGTCCTAGGTAAGAGGTCCTGCAGAAAACTTTCAAGCTCCTGCCTAGTGTTCTTTCAGTTAATATCAAGAAAAAGTATGCACAAATAAGCATGTTAAAGCTATGGGTTTTGTCCAAGGATATCGTTCCTTTAAAAATGCTTCTGTTCGCTTTTCTCATTCCTTAGTCTGTGCTGCTGATTTGCGGTTGTATCTCTGGGAACAGTTCCTGCTTTCTCTGTAACTTTGTCAGAATCATCATCCTGAGGATATTGTGAAATGAGACCAAAGTAATTGTAACTGCTATTGCTAAATATACTGTCAGTGCTAAGATTATAAGTGTGATTGTTCTGGCAGTATGCTGTGATCGAGCCACCATGTTGTTTATCCTTGCTTAGAGAGGAGTTTTTCTAGAATCTTATTTTAGTAGGCTACAAAAGGAATGATTAGAGTGTCTTGTTTAAGGAGACAAATGCCTCTGACTGCTTAAACACAGAACAGCTTTGTGTATGGCTCTTAAAGAAGCAGTAAGTCAAGACAATTTTCAATCACAACAGGAAAAACACCAGGTAATGGCAGCAATAACAAACTATTTTTGAAGTCTCCCCTTTGCAAGAGTTGCCCATTTGACTTTTCAGAAGCAGAACCCATAAAGCTGATGTTTCTGTGGGGTTTGTGTCATCTGGTATATAAATAAAAAGTAAAAATTATGAAAGTTTTGTTTTTGTTTTTGTTTTTTACACCACAAAATCTGGAATAGTGTTTGCCAGTGCCCCTCATTAGGAGATTGCACAGTAAAGCAGAGCTGTCTTGATTATAATAACCATCCTTTAGATAATGCAGCATTACATTAGCACTTTGCAGTTCTGTTTTGTAGATTAGCAGAATCCAGATGAATGTGGCCTATGCTTTACCATAATAAAGAAATTCCACCCAATCTCCTTTTTCAGCGTAAACTGCTACTTTTAGAAAGTGTTAGCTAGTTTTTGGACAGATGTTATTGGTAACTGGTACTGTTGAGGACCGTTCCCCTCTAGAAAGTTGGACCTCTTTGTTTTTAGCAACCTGGATGGTACGTTGGGCTACTGAGTTTACTGAGCCTTTGGAGGTGTCCTGCTGCGGAGTAGCACTGTGTGCTCTTCAGGTACAGATATTCTCTGAAATCTTTCATCATGGTTTAGCTGAGACCTACAACCCACTGTTCAATATTTCTATGATATATTTTTTTGTAAACAGTTTTGTAAACAGTAAAGAGCATTTCAGGGTTTCCGTTTTCAGAGTGCACTTACGGAACTGTTCAAAGCTGTGATCGCTCCTTTCTTGGAAGTTTGGGAATGTTCCAAGTTTGTGTGCTTTTCCTCCGCTTTTTTTTGTTTTAGGCCCTTCTGCTGCTTAATAGTGCCTGTGGCTGCTGGGGCTCCACCAGGGCTTGACCCAGTGCGATTTGACTGGAGTGGACTCTGTAACCCCCTGTGGTGTGAATGCCACGGGTTTCTCTCTGGGCTGATCCACACGCGGTGTGTTACAGCCCCTAGAAGCAAAAGCGAGTCTCTGTAGATCCAACTCAAGTAGCCCATTTTCAGTGTTCCTGAGATACCCATTTCAATCACGGCATGTGGACCATAAGGGCAGGCATCAGACCAATGTTTTGCTGCGTAGCACCAAACACCTCGTAACTACATTGGTGGTTTGAGTGTGGCATAAATCAGCCACAACCGAACACTCTTCAGTCCTGGCTGAACCTCAGAAGAGACAAACACAGTGAAACTCATTTGGCCACTTGCCTTGACAGAAGGAAAAATGACATCCAGGTGAGCCCAGGGCACGTTGCCGAGCTCCCACTTGGGGAGCACAGGTTCATGCTGGCAGAGCGCCGTTGCATGAGTGAACACTGGACTTTGTTCTTCAAAGACTTTGCAGGCACCACCTTGCCCAGGTCATTAACCTACCAGGTGCCCACTGTCCTGGTTTTCCTCTTTTAAAGCATATGCACTGGGAAATACCATTAAGAAAGTAAATGCACTTGGAAGCTGATAGGTGCATGTATATTCAGTTATTAAACAGCGTTAGATGAAGAGAGGTCAGCATCTTTCAGATTAAAGTTCTTAAATCATGAGGGGAAGTGTATAGTCTGATTTGTTTCAGATTTAGCACTGGCTGTTGTGCTCAGATTGCAGTACAGGAAAATGCTGCTGTTACTTTAAATACCTGGGGCAATTATCACTGGGGTTTTAACGTTGCCTACTGTATTACTTCAATGTGATTAGCTTGGTGATACATTCCATAACCTTTGGGCTATTCCTTTGAAATGTATTTCCATTTTAAAAGTATAATACTATGACCATACTAAGAGGAAAATTACCAAGTTCAAAAGTCAGTAATGCTGAATATTTTTAACGGCATATGTAACACTGTGCTGTCACATTTTGCAAAATGTGCATTAAACAGGCGTCTCCTTAATTGGATAGAGCCTGTTGTTTTCCATATCACCTAAAGATATTTCCCTTGCACTTGTGTCCCTTCAAAGGAGCTGTTGTATATGTAGTTGAGTTAGCTGATCAGTTTATCACTTAGCTGATTAGCTTATCGCTTGGATGTTTAAAACATTGCATATGTACAAATTACGTGTTAAATACACTTTTCAATCATACCAGCATTCATGAGGCTAGCCAATTGATTTATCTGGTGGAAACATTCAGCCCTTTCAGTATTCACAGCAAACGTTTCTCAGTAAATTGTTACATGCAGAAGTACCTACATTAAAGAATATCAGGCTGCTAAACCGAGCACAAAAACCTTAAGTCCTCAAATTAAGATTGTCTGTGCAACCTTTATTTGCATCTGTGTGCATCTGCATTACAATAATGTCTTTATGTGGTCTTATGCTATTTTTGCACAGGAACCTGGCCTCATTCAGTGCATGGAAAGTAGGATGCTCAGTTAATGAGAGGCTATTCAATATGTTGTTTTCTTTTCATTAATCAATGCGTCCCCTATGCCTTATTTCTGCTCATAATTCAAACCATGTTCTGAAGACAGAATTATTAATTTCCTTTTGGGCTTCTCTGTAGTGCTTACCATTTTAGTATTTGTCTGGCTCATAAGCACTTGGGAATTTATTTTCTTGAATTAAAACTCTTTGTGAGGTAAGAGTTCCAGTTTTTCCCCACATCATAGCACTGAATTGACCAACAAGAGATTAAGGTCAAAACTACCCATTAATTTTAGGTGTCCAATCTGAGATGCCTTGGACCTAGTTTGTTTTTTTCTTTCAGACTACTTAGCCAGGTACAGCACTTTACACAAGCAAATTGCAGCTCCCACTGAGTCCATTTGCAGCTGTGAATATTTAGCCTCTGCACTTAACTTAATGAAATCACAGACAGTAGTGGAGAGATTGAGTTCCTCTGTACAGGCTGGTGCTGATAAAGGTGAGGACGGACTACATTGGCAAGGCTGTCTTAGATACATACTGGAGACCATTTGATCAGACGCTGGAATCTTTAACTGTCACCTCCTGCACACTTAATCCTTCCTGCCTTGCCCTCCTGGACCTGTGAACATCCTTCCTCATCTCAGCCACGTTCTCCCCACCTCAGGTTCCCCTTTTTGCCTTTCTTTGCATGACTTCTTGCCTTGCCCTGGCCTATTTCATCTTTCATGTCAGTCACGTGTTTTCCCCAGGAGCAATGACATGTTACACATGAAACATTGAACAGTTAAATACAAATAAGCATTTTTGCTGATTAAGTGGGAACAGAGATTCCAGTTTTCGCAGGGCTGGAAAAGGGCTTAGCTCATGAAAAAAGCCCACTCTGTTCAATTTCCAGTTGCTAATCAAAACTATGCAGATAGTAGGTCTTTTCAAAGACAAGATTGCCAGTTTGTTTTAATGTATGCAAACATTTTATTCACCCTTACCTTGAAACCAGGTGACCTGTTTCAGCTTGAGTTTTCAACCTGGGGCAGGCAGTTGGCAAAAATTCATCCTGGCCAACAAACTAGTGCTATGGTTAAAAATGGCTGAGAAATAGGATATTACAGAAGAAAAAACCTTAACGCTAGTCAAGTTGTAATGTGTCTGAAAGGTATCACACGTGTGAGACATGAAGTAAAGCTCTGGATTGTAAGAGTGTTTTGTTCTTTTAATGATTTATAGTGCTCAGAAAAGTACTCTGATAACCTGACTTCAGTAAACTATGAGAGTAGCGGTTCAGTACATATTAGTTTGTATGAAAATTAAATATAATTGTCTGTTCTTTCTTATTTCTTTGAAAAACAGTATTGTGGTTCTGACAGCAAACATTGGTTGGTTTTCGTGAGGGTTCCAGCTGATGAAGAGCTGTGTCTCTGGCATTTTATGCTGGGCTATGTTTCCAGGTAGTTTCCATTTCCCACCCTAATGGAAAACATGTTTGCTTTCTCACACCTATCTTGCTTTTATTAAATAAGTGAGACAGTCACACCTGTAGTAGATTAGAATTGATCGTACTCGATTCATACTCTGCTGTGAACCCTTGTGGCATCATTATTTCATAAACTCTACATTCTGTGTGATGCATTATTACTGCTTTTTAAGGAACACCTATAGCATTCATTTTTCTTACATGCCTGACAATACAACACTACTAACAATTTGAAAGATAAACAAGGCAGCAAACCATTGTAAAATCATAATTTTGCTAATCAGCGATTGCTCTGATGAGAACAGAGGTATCCTTGTTGTGCCACAGAAAGGAAATATATTTTTACCCAATAAATGCACAGATACAGATGAGGTGGATTGCTAACACTCTGAACTGGAATTCTTTTTGCCTCCTGCTGTGTGTGTGAAATATACTGTTATATGTACCTTATGTGCTATATGTGTCTATATTATATACATGTGTATGTGTGTGTATATACACGTGTGTGTGTGTGTGTATATAAAAACACTTGGGCGGGGGGGGGAAATCTACTGAGTCTCTATACTTAGTGTTTTAAGTCTCTGCTTAGTGAATGGAAGCTTTTTTCCCTGCTCACTTCACTGAGTTCTGGAGAGGGGTTCTCAAAGCTGTTTCATAAAAGAGAGAAAATCAGGACACGTGGTATTTCCATGTACTCAAACTATCTTCTGTGACTATGGCTATTTTATGCTACTTGGGGACCTGTTCCAGTTTTAATACTATTTCTAGAGGTAACATGGGCAGAAGGTATTAATAAGAATTACAGACTTTTGCAAAGATTGACGAAATAAAGCTGATGGGATTTTCTTTCCTTGAAGACTAGGTTAAGTAATAATACCTCTGTGTGATGTTCAGAGGTAACATTAATTTTAATCAAGTAGGGAAAAGTGCTTTTCCCTTTCTGTCTAGTGTGATAGACCTGAGAAGCAGCAGAAGGAAGACATTGTTCTTGTGTTCAGAGAACAAACAGCCTGTGCAGGGCTGGTTGTGTTGGGGGGCGGCGTGTAGAGAGGGGTCTGGAGGTGTGAATGTGCGATTGAGAGCAAGGCTTTGTGGGGATGGAGAAGGATGTATTAAGACATGTCGTAGTGCTGTTTTCGGGAAAGGTGGAGGAGAGAGGCAGGGAAGCTCATACATGCAAAAACCTATGCTGCTCTTTTGTATGTGCTGCCTTGTCCAGCCAAGGTAGGTGCTCATGCTACAGTCTGGGTTGGCCGTGTGCTGAAAAAGCTACTTCTGAATGTGTTTAGGAAGACTTCCATGGGTTTCGCATTTGTAATGTAAGAGAAGACAAACTAGTGATTATTTAAAACAAACAAAAGCTGTTTTTCCTTCTTATACAGTAGGATATAACTAGAAAGTCTGAAGAAAAAAGGAATCCTATTTTCAGAGCCATGATTATCCATTATCATCATTGCATAAAATTAAATACCAAATGCACTGGTGCAGTAGCTGAACATTTAATTCATGTAACTGGGAGAGTGTATTAATTCTGGAGTTAATTTTCAAATATTGACCTTTCAATACTGTCTTATGCATTCAGTAATATTTAGACACACAAAAAATATACATTGAAAGATTCTGTAGAATGATAGTCTCCCAGTAAAGCATATCAAGTTGGGTGCAAAACTTTAACTTCACTTAAGGGTCTTATTGTGCAAGGATGCCAAAGTGCTGTGAATGCCTTGTTATTAGCCCTCTAAAGTGGGTGAATTCACCCATGGTGATGAATTTCCATTTGAAATGAAATGCAAGCAACTTCTGAATAGCAGCCTATGTGCTTCATCTCCCTTGTACTCACTGGGTTATTTGAGGTGGATCTCACCTGGAAAAAACGTCTTCAGAGGAGTCATATGCTGATTTTCTTAATAGTATTCATAGAAACAGAATCTATCACCTAAGGACATTGATACTACAATAAATTGGAAGGAACTATTTTCACATCTCTCATGTATATTGTATATAATGAGTGTCTGGGATGTCTCTGTGCTGCTGATAAGCAGCCTGCAGCAAAGTAGATACAGCTTGTTTTATCTTGATTTCAGTCTGCAACGCTTGACTTCTGGGACTGGAAGACTTAGCAGTAGACCATATAATGCCCTTCACATGCACTGACTTTCCTGTGCTTCATCTGCAGTCCGAAGTAGGATGATACCACGCTGTGTTTGTGCCACAGAGCTTCGCGAGGGTGCCCATCACTGGTGGTGAGGGTGTTAGGCAGCTGAACCAGTCCTCGGACTTTCAGCTGAAAGCAAAGCCAAGCTTCAATGCTTCTGCATACCTTCTGATTCTGCTCTGAAATTATGTCAGAGTTAATTCTGAGTGTTCCTCAGAGTGACTGCAGGTAGCCTTTTTTCCTCTCATTTTCTGTGTCTTCCATCACATGGCTGTGGCCATCATAGCAGTGTCTGACTTAGTGGAAAGGAGTTGTGTGAGGACTCCTTTGGTGGGATTGGTTTTGGTGCAGGGAATGTCAGGTTCAAGACTAAAAATGACATTCGGTCAGTTCAATTGACCATACTTTATCCAAGTGGTACAAGTCCAATTGCTGTAATAAACTTCATTTTGAAGAGAGCAGAGAGGAATGAGAGGTTTTAATAACAGGGTTCACTGAAATGTACATTACTACTGTATCACCTGCGTTGTAACCCAGTTCTGCTATTGTGAGCCTTATAAAAGATAAAACAGGCCATCGAATGGAGATAAATCAATGGAAGTAAAATTGAATGCGTTCATAATCATTTTAAGTTTTTTATATGGGCAGAAGATTAATTAAATAGACAAAAGTAATTTTCAAAAGCACCTTTTTAATACTAAGCCTCTTTTAAAAAGGTAAATGGAGAAATATATCATAAAGCTTAATTTTACAAGTATGGTCTCAAAGTACTTTGTATTTGCATACATGAGCAGCAGGACCATTCCAAAAGGTCAAGGCAGCACTGAGACCTGTGTTCTTGGCTTTGCTCACGGTTTGGCCCCAAACTCCATCACTTCTCTATGCCCCTTCTCATCCAAGTGGGAAAGATAGCTGTTTACCCCTTGAAGAAGCCCCCTAAGGCTTGCTTGGTTGGCGTTCTGGCTGTGCTGTATTGATTACAAGCACAAGGTTATCACGAACCGGGAGGATACTGCAGCACAAAGGCAAAAATCTGTTCAGCAGTGATTCTGCAAAACACATCATGTGCCATATGCTCCTGAAATTGTTTTGGATTGTTCTGCGATGTCCTTAATCTCCCTGACCAGTATCTTGCTTACTGCACCTTGCTACTCCGTGGAGGGGATTTGTGGGCTTTTGGCCTTGTTATAGAAATATTGTGTTGGATCTCTAGACTGCTGCTGCAGAAATCCTGCCACTTCTGAGGCCATGGGAGAGCCAACCTGCGGTGGGAATATCTCACTGTGTGTGTGGAGCACCCAAGAAGCTGAGCATCCATGGAGGATGTTCCTCAGTTCAGACATGCTGCGAGGCCCCACTGCATCACCATCACTGGTGCAAGTCCCAGGGACTTCACCCTTGAAGTTGCTGATGTTTGGGCCTGTACAAAAACATCTCTTGAAATACAGACCGAACTCTGTGCACTCAGGATAGGACTGTACCATTCTCCTGGGCTTCTTATTGATTGCACTAAACCATTTCTTGTGTCTCTGATGAAAAAGATCGTATGAATATATTTCACCCCTTATTTTATAAATCCCTTTGTTTTTAGAGCATTAATCTATAAAGTCAAAAGCAAAATTCTGGTCTCTGGTTCACACCATGGGTTACAGTAGTGGTCATACGTGAATGTTGTGCAGCATTTTAACTGCGATGTTCAGTGACGGTGGAAAAGAAGAATGCAGAGAGATGACACCGATTTCTTTTTTTATGCTACCAGTCGTTCCCTCTGTTTGCTCCTCTCTTACTGCCTCCACTCTACCCACACACATCATTTCACAAAAAAATTCTTACGGATAAAAGACTTCTATTGAAGTCAGTGTGGTTTTGCAGATAAGTCTTAAGGCAAAGTCTTGCCGTCAGAATCTATATTGCAATAACAAAGCAAAGCATTGGAAGCAGTGGTAACTACATGATGATTCATAACAATAGTACATCATTATCTCAATATGCAGTAAATAATACCTTTATATTCTGGTTCTTTCTCAGCTTCAAAATGTTTTTTGAAATTGAAGTCTTGATCAGTTAACTCAAGTTGGTGTCTTTCTGTCAGCCAGAAACCCCCAAACCTAAAGCTGTACTATGTATCAATGAATAGTGATTGCTGTAGTTTCTGTCTTGGCATTTGCGGACAAATAGGCTAGGAATTGTTGCTAATATTTTCTTGAGCTTTAGATATTGGTCATGCAGATATAATTGAGCTGTGTGCTTTAGGTAGAGATGTCACTGGCGCTGAAATTTCATGGACACAGCTACAATGATTCAGCTGATGCAGAGTCAGGTTGGACTGCCTGGCTGCTACAGGTCACTGAATCTTTTTTCTGTCACCAGTTAAAAATTAAAATTAAAAAAAAAAAATCAGTATTTGCAATTACAAATAAATGGACCACAATTGCATTTTTTTTCTTTTTTTTTCCTGCAAAGGAAGGCAAATAATGGGCTTTTTTCTCCTTCCTGTTTTTTTTTTTTCCATTAATAAGCAGTTATGCCTAGTTATATGCCATTTCAAAGTTTGAAGGTTATGTTTGCACTTAAGAAAGTAAAACATAATGGAGTGGAAGCATATGTGCTTTGTGTCCCAACATGGGAGCAGATCATAGGGGTCTGGAGAACATGCAAGAATTACAGGTGGAAAAAATTCTCCTGTCTGTAGAATATGAGGTTTGTCACAGGAGTATGATGTGAGATAAGAGATTTCTTACTACCAAAAAAAAAAAAAAAGAGTTTTTGATATAATTATATGATCAAATGCTGCAGTGGTGATAATTTTCCGTGTACTGTTTGTGAAGTCATATGAATGTTTGCATGTTCAAGTACCCAGTGTGCCAAAGGGACTGTTCATCCTCAGCTCGTCATCTTGGACCTTAGAATGAAGCAGACCTGCTACTATGCTTAAAGATAACTACTTAATACACTTAAGGGTGGTTTTCTTTTTTGTTTCCCTATTAAAGTCAAATCTCCAACAGCTACCATGATGTGCTGATATGATATATAGAATGTTTTATACGCACCTATAAACATGAAGTGGAGGATTCTTGTGTTGCTTCAAATGGTACTTCTATCTGCAGGCAGGAAAACAAGGTGAATAGTGTTGAGAAACTGCTTTACAAGTATTCATTTAAAGTTAAAGGAATGCACCTTGGCCATCACTTTGCTTATTGCTTTTTGCAAGCATTTGGGCAGTCAACTTTTACTGCTGGAATTCAAAGCCAAGCTGCATTTGTCACAGTGTGAAATCAACTGCATAGACCTTAGAAGATGAGAGAAAGTATAACTCATTGAATTTTAGATGTTTAGCAAAATCGAGGGGGAGGGGGAGTATTCTTTCATTGATGCTGAGGCCCCACTGCTGTAATAAACATGCAGTGAAGTCAATGGGCACCTGTGCAGGCACATGCTGAACTCATTAGGGGGTTGTGATTTTAAAAGCTGGTATGACAGTGTGTGTGATGGTAATGCTAAGAGTAGACGTTGCTAAAAATCCAGCAACTTCCACGTGCAGGAGCTGGTTGTCAGCACTCCGCAGCTTGTCCAGAGTCCCAGAGCTGCAGCTTTTAGTTGGCTGTCTCCATGCTGTCCTTGGGGACTGCGCTCTTGTTGCAGTACACACTGGGAAATCCCATTTCCAGGGAACGCTATTTTCTGCACAGCACTAAGAATGCGATGTGTTCATCTGTATATGTTATGTATGTGTGTGTGTAAATAAGGTTAAAGTAATAATGACATTGCAGAAATAATAAGCAAAACACCCTTCACCCCAAGCAGCTAAATTTACAGCGCCTGCTGTTGTTGTTAGACATTAAGCTATTTGTCCCCAGTTAGCTTTTACATAATATGGAATCTTACTGTTTTCTATGTCTTTTGTGACTTTTTCTCTAATAAGAGTTCTTGCATTGTGCTGGCAGTGATGAAAGATGTCAAACGGTTCATAGTGTTTAAACAATAGGCCCCTTACATGGCTTTGTGTTGCCATTATAGTATATTATATCATTACAGCATAACTTTAGCTGTGGCAGCATGTTACTTTGCAAAAATAGTGTTTCCATTATTTAGAAACTGCAGCTCTGGAATCCAGTCAGCAGTACGTCTGAAAGATAGTTTTTGGTGTCAGCCTTCTTCCCCAAAGTACGTGATGTAATGCAGAAAATAGCATTTGATTTTCAAGAAGGGCTTGTTGAGAAGTTGATGCAGGTGGAAATTAAGTGTGTGTTTTATAGTTCAAAGATGTTGTAAGGGAAAGCACTGCTCCTCTGTCACCTACTGTTGCGGTCATTAAGGTTTAATTTGATCTTTTTTTAATATTATGCCCAGGTGTTTCTATCCTGGAGTGAAGTGGTTAGCATAAATCTGCCATATGCATTGCTATGTCATTTTTATTAGCTTTTATTTAACTTCGTAAAAGGTAATTTGTTTTTATTAATTGAATCACTCTCCCTCCACCCTCAATCAGGGGCAAAGTTTCACTTGAAGATTGTATTTAAGGGTGTGAGGGGGAACAATGGTATGCCTTAAAGCCAGGAACTTTCTTCCTCTTCCATCTTTTCCCTTATCATGGTCTGCAGTAGCTGTTTTAATTGTCTTGTACTCCTATAACCTGCCCCAGTGCTCCCTTTCTCTCCAGATAGCAATGCAGGTAGCACCTGACAGCACTGTGTGCTGCTTCTCTCCAAACACTGGCGTAGCTTTGAGCGTGTTTTGAGATGTCTCCTGACAGGCCACCCACTGAGAGGACACTCCAGCTGTCCCCTTCAGGCAGGGCTGTGCCAGCTCCAAGAGCTTTGTGTGCAGGAGCATTTGTCTGGGTGTTCACCTGAGCCTTGCTAAATACAATGAACATGAACTGATACCTGTGCAAAATAGTGGGTGATAAATTTAAGAAGAATTTGTAGCACTGGGCTGCATTCATAGGTAACTAGCTTTGGGATGATAATCTTCACGTTTGCCCAGCGCCTGAGCTAAGCTATTACAAACCACTCAGCAGTGACTGCTCCGGCTGATTGATTTTTCAGGGTAGCCGACACTTCTGAAAGGGAGCGAGGAAGATTTGAATTCCAACAGTGGCCCATTGCCTGGTGGAGAGGGAAGTAAATATTGATACAGAATGCTTATTTACTGAGCAGGAGTAGTATCAGCAAAATTAAGGTGTGTGCTTTGCTCTCCGTTTTACAGAAGAAAGAGAAGAAATTGATAGACTTCAGAGTGATGTATGAGATGGGGCAATTCAGCGCTTCCTAACTTTTTTTCTCCCCCTTCTCTCAAGAGAGGTGTGACTGGGCAGGGATATGAAACATCTCCCTAAGTTCATTGATTTTTTCACTAGCCAAGTGTCATGGTGCAGGGAGAGAGTCCTCTTCAGCGGTGGCAGGTTGTCTCCATTTGTGTAGCCTGCAGAAGAGGTGCGGGTGCAGTAATCCTGCTTCTGCAGCCACTGCTTGGGGCTCGGGTGGCATCACCTCTTCAGTGGGCTTCATAAGGGGGAAAAGAAAAGGCTGGTAAGGATCCGAGTGCATCACTAATGCTCCTTGGCTAGCAAAGCTCGCTGACCTGTCTGAAAGGCGTCAGCTGCAGACCTGGCCTCTTCTCCAGGTGTGGGTCACAGGCAGGAAAGAGAGCAGAGCCCACATCCTCCTGCCCCCCAGGGTGCTGCCATCTGGGCAGTGTGGTCACGGCAGCAGCGGGCTCTGAGCCTGAGCAACAGATACCCCGCAGCATGGGGGAAAATAAAGGCAGGGAATTAGTGTAACTTTTCTACTGCTCCGCTAGTAATTGCTGCTGGATCAATGCCTTGTATTAGCAGGGCTCTGCTACAAGGGGAGTTTGAGCAGCATTGCAGTGTAGGCGCTTCCCCTGGGAATTAGCACAGTCATAAATGTAGGAGAGCTCAGAAAAGAAGTAACAAGGGAAAAGTATTGTATATCTGTTAATTATAAACCATAGATTTTACTCGCAGAAACAGTGTCAGGAATGAATAGCTCATATTGTCCTATTTCCAGCAGCACTTTAGACTATGAAAACTGATTTTATTTTAACAGGCTATTTTATTTTCAGCATTACTTCACTCAGCTTGCTCAGGGAAGCGAGACTGGTGAGGTTCACCTTGTAGTAATCATATATAAAACAATGCTTCTGACTCAGTGCTGGGAGTAGTAGTAGTGGTATTTTTGTGATGATAGCCAGTAATTAAGATCAGGATTTCATTGTGCTGAGCACAGTGAAAACACATGCAAACAGACTGATAACCTCAAATTGCTTGCATTGTTAAGAGCTGAATAGCACAATTGTCCATTTAAAAAAGGCTGTCAGGAGTTGCTGAGATTTGACTTTCTTCATGTAACAACAAGAATATAAATAAGAAGAATTCAATAACTGTGGATGGGGATGGGAGGAACAGCAGTGAAGGTGATACTTACACTAAAAAGAAGGTTTTAATTATATTAAAAATAGCAAACAACTCTCCCCAAAAGAAAGATTCTGCCTACAGTCAAAATTTCAAGACTTTTTTTTTTAAGAACCCAGCCTGCAAAATTGGACTGGCAATTAATTGTATTTGTACATTTTGAGGCTTAAAGGCTGATATTAAGCATCTGCTCCATTACTATTTAGCTACAAAAACAGCTACATTGTAGTGCTGAACACTTTATTAGTGTTTGTTCAGAGTACGTGCAGAGGAGGTTAGATAGCCTAGAAATTTTAAATGCTAATTTGTCACCACAGATTGTTTATCTATTTTTTATTCATGTTATAAGAGCATTTTATGTAGGCATAAAAGAGATATTTATCACACATGCCCCTTCTTGGCCCTAGCCCATAATCCCTCTAGTGGAGTTGAATATCAAGAGCTTGGTAATTCACAAATTGAGATATTGACAGAATTTGATACCACTTTTTTTTTTTCGGTTGCATCCTTGACACGATTTTGAATAGCGTAGTCTTTCAAAATTTCCTAAAAATAATTTTCTACCAAATTATACAACTGCATTGACTAGTTTTCTGTGAAATTGAAATTACTTACGTGCTTATTTCAGTGGCTAACTGCAAAATTATCAAATGATATGTTTTAATCCAATTATATTCTTACTAGAGTGAAACTTGCGGAATGCTTTGCGTGTATACAACCAGGGCTTTGGTTTCTGGTGTGCCTTTTTTGTTACAAGCTCAGCAACATTTAAAGGCTTGTCAAGTTATCTGTTAATAAGTTTTTGAGGTCTTATGGAGAGTCATAATAGCAAGCAGAGTCTGGTGGACTTAAAGTTAAACTAAAGGAAATTAATAGCAATACCAAAGTGTATTTTATAAAATTATTCCCCTTATCATAACTTTTGTGATATACATGTGAAAATACTTATGAGAGATATGTGGCCAGAGACAGAAAATTCAAAGCAATGGAAAGATCTGGTATCTTTCTTTAAAGTCTGAATGGAGGAAAATGACAGTGAAACACTGGTTTCACAGCCTTGTTTAAGAGATGTGCAGTTGTACAGGGTGTATGAACATTAAAAATTGTAAGATGCTCTGTAAGGGCTTCTGGTTATACATCTGTGTGATCAAAAACCCTTTCCAGAAATGTAGAACCTAATTACATCACGTTACTTTTTAAATAGCTCAGTGTATGCACATGCTATGCCCCTATTGTCAGTTAAGGATTCTCGATGCTGTCCATTGTAAGACTTTTCTTCAGATGCTTGCAACTTTGGCCAATGGAAATAAGCCATTGAAGTGAATGTTTTGCCTGGTGTGTTCCTGCCTATGCCAAGTAGTTTTTAGAAAGCTTCAGTAAGGGTTGTCCAGTCTGCAGTGTGCTTTGGCAAAAAGCCATTCTATTTTTCCCAGCTTGCATCACATATTTGCAGTTTTTAGGTTCTTGCATGCTAGTACCTTGGTGTGAGAACTTGACCTTTGGCACAAGGTTGGAGAAGACAAAGGATGCATGACTTCTGTAAGAATTTGCAAAGAGATTTTCTTAAGCTTTCGGGGAAAAAAAAAAAAATCTGCATAAACACAGTCAATAGAGATGGGTTAGGCTTTGGATTCTGTTGGACACACCAGACAGGACAAGTTTCACCTTTCTTGTGCTTGCTGTCACTTCTTTGCTGCCAACATGAGTGCTTGTGTATCTGTGCAGCAAAAAGTAACCCAGCAAAACTCCCCAAAACAAGGCAGTGTTAGGTCTGAGCTGAGTCAGTCCCTTAGTGCCAACCAAATAGAGAGGAAGGAAGGAAGGAGTAGAGAACAGAAGGGAGAGGGAGCTTGCTGCTTCCAGTAAAAGCCAAAATTTAAATAAAAAGATAGCTCAACATAAGACCCATCCTGTTGTCTGCTTACATGGTCTACATGGAGAATGACACTGTCCTTTCTCTGTTGTCTTTGTGAAAAGATTGCTGTAGGAAGGTCCCCCATGAGAGTAGTTGTAATCTTTATAAATATCAAAATATGCTGCATGCTGTATGAAGGATTCCTTAGCACATATATAAATACACGTCTGCTCCAGATATTTCTATATGTGCCCTTTATATTATGAGCTTGAAATATCTGAAAGAATTATAATGAAGAAGAGCTAATTATAAAACAGGTAATAAAATAGCTTATTCAGGTGATGCTGTTTTATTACCATCTCATTATGATTAAATAATTCCTATTAAGTTCTGGATCACAGAGAAATTTCTCATAGGAGAGTTTACAGAGTAGTTTAATGGAGTCTATTTATTGTATAATCCCAGGGTGAGTATTGGCTTTTATGCTGTCATATTAACTTATTGTGACAATTCTGTGCAGCCTTCCTCAACGAACACTGGAGAGTATAAGGACAGGGTTGTGGTTTTTTTTTAGTGGTGTTTTTTTTTTTTTTAAAAAACACTGCTGTCCAGCAGGCTGCAGGGTGGTTACTTTGCTAGAATATTTTGATGCTGAGTTTGTCAGGCTTTAAACTAACCAAACCAACATGAGGTTGTCTTAAGGCTCAGATTAAGAAAAAATTCTGAGTAGCTTTTCACATTGCTTATGCTGATATTTAGAAGAACAGAGGTACAGGTTCTGTCCATCAAAGAGATAGGGAGCGTTTGACTTTAAAAATAAATAATCTCTGTAGAACTGTGCATCCACTTACTTCATATGCATGACGAGCTCTTGGCATTTTTTTTCCAATTGATTTGAAGGATTAGTGGTGGCTCTGTGTGTGCGTGGGCAGGAGGGTGGTTTGTTGTTTTGTCTGTTTCTTTTTGTTTTCAAGCTTCTGCAACCTTTTTCTACGGCAAAATCTCACCATTTTGCTATGTTTAGGGAGCATGGCTGTCTGGCAATCTGGAATTGCTGCAGCCTGGGCAAGGCTGGACACAAGATAGGGTGGTGATGGCTGCTGAGAAAGTGCTACAAACACAAAAAGGAACAATCTGAAACAATCTAGAATGTAAAAAGAGATATCAGCACAAAGGCATACCCCAGATTATGTAGAAGCAGAGCTTTCCCAGGTGCATTTGCACCCTGGAATGCCACAGAGGTCTACCTGGAGTCAAACGTCCCAATGCTGCTTCCAGGCCAGTTCTGTGTGCGTGAGCTATCAGCAGCCAGAAGGAATTGATTGGTATGGGCAGAAGTGTGCCTGGCTTCATTTTGGGATAGTCTCTTCTCATCTCGTCACTGACTGTTGCTTCCTGGGTGTAAGGCACAGGTGACCAAGAAGCCTGGCAATCCATAGGAGATGCAGGCAGGCTCCTACCATGTGCATCCCGCAGCTACGTTCTGAGTCTGAGGACGCAAATTATTTTCTATTCTGTTTCAGTATGTATTTTCTGCTCTGGTCTGCTCATGTTCCTCGATCCATGCAAATCCAGTCCTTGTTCAAGGAGGGACAGGCTGAGGATTTCAGCAAGCCATCATAGGCTTCTGGAGTTCTGAAAACAGGAATGACCTGCGGCACCGTGGGGCTGCTGTTTCCAACTGGGATTTTTAGAATTGCTGGATATTGATAAATTGTATATGCCAGGGTTCTGGGAGGAGAGTGAAATGTAAAGCTCGGTCAGCATAATCTCAAACTAGATGGAAAAGCTCTGCATAAACAGCCTTGTTGTGGTCCCTCTGCAAGCACGCCAGGCGTGGTGGGGGCTGTGGTTAAGGCACCCCAGCGGTCTGCCCACGCCTAGGGTCCCCCTCTCCCCTCCGTAGTGGTGCCCTCATGCTGGGAGGGAACAGCAGCTTCTTTCTTTCTCTAGCGGATCATCTGTTCCCCTGCTGGGGGCATTATTTATGTGACAGCCTGATTACTTCAGGTGAAAATCGTCCTGTGCAGTGCCGCTGCCAGTGTCATCCTGCGTTCCCCCCACGCAATCAAAGGAGCTGAGCGTACTCGTGGGGTGCGAGCAGGTTTCGGCTTGCCTTCACGGTCAGGGAGCAGCAAGCTGGCCTTCAGAGTTCCCTTGTGATAAATGGCGTTTTAATCCTCCAGTTCCTGGAACAATTTGAGTGTGAGAAAATTGCTATTTTCATATTTAATGTATTTTGTAGTAAATTTCTTAGCTTGTTTGTGTTAGAAAAAAGGAGCCTGAAAGTGAGAGATGCACGCAAGATAAAAGGCAGTTTAAAAAGATCCCAAGAGTTGTGTATGTATTGTCTCATTTTAAGTCACTGAGATGATTTTGAGGAGAGCTGACTCATGATGTTTGAGTACTTTAGGATGAAACACTGGGCCTGGAACCAATACCATGTGATGGATACAAACCATCTTCAAATGAAGAAGAGCTATTGAAATACTTGGCACACACATTTCACAGTCATCTTGATTATCGGAAATGTTTGCACACATTTTTAATGCAGAACTTCAAATGTATGTGCAATTTGCTCCATTTAGTTCATAAGCTGAGAAACAAATAAGTTTTAATAGAACAAAACTTCTAATGTTCTTGCTCTATGGATGAATTTGTTCAGGAGTAGGTCTTGCCTCGTTGCTTATAATCCCCATTTCTGAAGATCTGTTTTCCCTTATTCCCTAGGGGAATAAGAAGCAAAGGAATTATTCATTTCCTTTTTTTTTTTTAGTTGAAGATTGCAGCATGGAGATTAATTGTACTCAATTTGTTTTCAGTACAAATTATTTTCTTTCATTCTATGTTATGCAATTACAATTCTCCTGTTGCCCAGACCTGATAGCAAGGATAGACAGGTGGAAGTTTGCATACCTAACTCTTGAGGCAATGCCATTCTCTGCACAGTGTACCTACCCACCACATTTGCACGTGCAATTACTTGACCTGCATATGCACTTTGACGTGGCTGCAAATTAGGGGCATGGCTCTGTGAGCCAAGGGGAAGTACAGTGTGCTGCTAGGAGATGCTGGTTAGATCAGAAGTCCTACACTGCTGTTGGATTGGCTTCTTAAAACAGAGCCAGCTGGAATACAATTTGTGGTTCACAGTTAATCTTCTAAACAGGGCACAAAATAGAAACTGAAGACAGGCAGAGTTTCCCCAATGAAAATGTTTTCAAGCTGTGATTGTACTCCAACTAACATTTGAACAAGTGCATTACAACTGCAGCAGCCACATTTTGCAGGTCAATGCCTATCTCTACAGCATAAGTAAAACCACTATAATTATTTCATAGGTCTCCTAACTCACCTTAGAAAAGGCCTTTGCTTGCTTTCTGGTAAAGGACAGCCTGTATAAAAGGCCTTTGCTTGCTTTCTGGTAAAGGACAACCTGTATGTGTGTTGTGTGGTCACCCCCCCGTCCCCCCCCAAATATGCCTAAGGGTAGTTCCCTAAGGTACTATTAAGGTTTAATAAGTTAGATGTATAAGTGTGGTTGCGTTGCACCATCATTGTAACTGTGTATATAAATTAGAAGCAATAAGATGCATATCTCTAGGTGTTTCTTGTGCTCATTTCCTGATTAATAACTTGTGCATATGTTATTTGAATTAGCACTCTGGACATAGGCTCCATCTTCAAGGCAAGCCGTGGCTCCTCCTGTTAGAAGAAACGCATCACTTAGATGGACTTAGGGTGTGATTATGTGCTGTTACAGGTTTTGTGAATGTGCAAGTCACTAGGTTCCTGGGGATCTTGTGGAGGTAACCTCTCAGAAGACTTCCTTGGGTGTAGATGGAGAAAAAAATGCCTTTCTTTTGTGTGTGTCCAGATGTGGGGTGATACTGGCTGGGAAGCCAGGAGGTTCCCTTGGGAAGTGTTCTGCATTCAGCAAAAAAGTTTGGAAGATGTCACTGAATTGACATGTTTTGGAGAAAATTTTGTTTCTTCCATGATTTCTGATCGGCTCTCACCTGGAGAGAGTGCATTAGCCCTCAAACCCCACATGAGAAGGAAGCCTTTCTCTTTGATGGAGTTACAAGGGAGGTGCAGGGTTTCAGCGAATGTCATAGATTCTGTTCTGGGTGCCTGAAACTGGGAATTGCTTAGTCACTGCTGAGAGTCCCAAAATGCAAGTCCCTTTGCAAATCCAACTCTTCACCATCCTTTGCTGCAGCTTCACAGTCATCAAAGCGTAGTTGCACTTCTTTATTGCCTGAGGGCGTTGAGGGAATAAATGTGTGTTGTCGTAGTGTGGTCTGCAGACAGGTGCTGTGAGACAGGGGTGAGCACTGGGGTTGCCAGCGGGAGCAGGGGACCGGGCACCATGGGGGAGGGAGCCTGGAGAGAGCTAAACCTCCAGTTCTTGGGGGAGAGGATGAGGATGAAACTCCTGGCTGCAGAGATGAGGAGGACCAAAGAGCCCCCATGACTTGGCAGGGGCTGAGGTTAATACTTGCTGAATAGAGCTGGAAATTGGACGTGGTAACTTACTTCCTCTAGCATCACTCAGGGAAGCACGATTTTTTTAAAGAAGGATTTAGATAAAATTGCTTATTAGTAAAGTGAGGATTATCCAGGATTTTAAAGTTTGTTCTTATCTCTAGTGTTGTTCAAGTGTGCAAACTTGAGGATGTTTCGGTCCTTCTTTGTGGATCTTCAGCTGTAAAAAGAGAGTCTTACTGGGCTGGAACCTGTCTGTAGCTGGAGGGCTTTTACAGCTGTGGAGGATTCATGATAGAATAGGAAGAAAGAGTGCTACAGAATTTGTAGAGAAGAGAATAAAATTATAAGCAGTAGCATCCTTCTTATTGTTCTTTGATTCCTTTTTTCTTTCTTCTTTTTGGCATCAAATGGCTTATTGCGGTTTTAAAGCACATGAGTGAAATAGGCCTTTTTATAACTTGAACATTTCCTTTTCCCTTGAAGTGTCTTTCACTTGTGCGATAAAATCCTGACAACTTCTCCCCACACCTGCTTTTGCCATCATCAGCCCCTGTGTGTGCTTGACATCAAAAAGACCTCATGGCTGTGTAAGCACTGAAAAGCCTTGCTGCGGCTGCCGTTGTTTTGCCTTGCAGTCGCTTGGAGCTCTGCCCCTACTGAAATAAAGGTGGGGGAAAGTGGACGTGCCCTCGTTCCCCTCCTGAGCAATTCCGTGGCTGCTCGTGTTGTAGGGCAGCTCTTTGGAGGTGTGCATCCCTCAGTTCTGGTGCCTGTCTGTACCAATGACAAGGTTGGACAGGGCTAAAAGTTGTCCCTGGTGGAGCCCAGAGTGGGGATCTATAAATGGTGCAGCAGTCTCTGCTCATGGGCTGGTGGGCCAGTGTGGTCTCTGCAGTGTCCCATCAGGAAATCCACCTGAAGATGCCTTCCTGCTTACAAATATGGCTGCATAAACAACTGATTTTCCAAGCTGGCAATGAAGGCAGAGAGATCTCTGTATGGATTCACATGCTTTTAAAGAGTTTTTTTGCTCCATCTCTTTGCTCCCTCTTCACGTTTGAAAGTGTGGGGGGGGGGAGTTGGAGAAAGCAAAAAATTTTGTTGGAGAAAAACTTGCATTTGACCAGATGCGGGATAGTTCATTTCAGCACTTGTAGGAGAAGTGCTGAGAAGCTACAGTCAAGGAGCAGAGTGGTGAAAGGATGCTGAGCTCACACGCTCTGTCCATCCTCACCTACGAGCACAGAGTTCAGTGTGCAAGATGCCAGCTCTCCTTCCTTTCTCCTGTTAAGATCTGAGCGCACCTCTCCGGTATCCTCGGAGATCATCCCCACTTCCATGTCACTGGGCACTGGGGAGGAGGAATGGGTGCTCGCAGCTTCCCTGGCTGCTGCTGTTCTGCTTTGATAAAACAGCCAGGCACTGAACAGGCTGTTGTGCTGGCTGTGCCAGCTGCCAGGTACGTAACATCCAGGCACGTCCCAGTGGGCTGAGCACCTCTCCTTGGAGCTTTGCCGCTGTGCGCTGCGTACTGAGATATTAGGGGCAAATTGGCCATTTGCTCAGGCGTTTTCAAAATTCTGCTAGCCACACATTTGGGCTCACATCTCTCGTCTGAGAGTGCAGGAGTTAACAGTTCTCTCTAAAGTGATGCGATGCACAGAGCAGTGTTATTTTAGCCTTGGCAGCAAAGCAAGTTAAAAAGTTAGGAAAGGAAGTACTTGGAAACGAGAAAGCAGGAATGTGCCTTTTTAAGGCTGCAGCTCCTACTGCTCCAGCTGCTGTCGCAGTAAAAGCTGTTATTGCTACTCCCCGGCTGTCTCTTGCCTAGAGGGAAGAGCGTGTTGGACGACTGTCCTGCAATGTATCCATGTCCCAGAAAGCCTCTCGCTCCCACCCTCTCGCCTCACGCTTCTGCTTCTTGTCTCTCCCTCTTTCTTTAAGAAGAACGTCGTTGGTGGCAAAGCTGTTGCCACGTTGGTGCCATTGTTAGCTCCCTTCCACACGTGTAATTTGTCTCCTTCTATTACATTAGCGAGTAGGCATCACTCAGGGCTGGAAAAAGTCTCCATTTTTCAAGGTAGAAAAAGAAGGTGAATTTCCTCTCATGTAGTGTAGCCCAGCCAAGTGTTTGTTACACTGCTGCTGTCAACTGTTCAGATACCTTGGCTCAATGCATGACATTTTTAAAACGAGAGTTTTTTTAGAAGGATGATTTGAATTCTGTTTTTCTGCTTCTAAAAGACAGAGTAATCTTGAATTTTTGCTTTTCTTTTTTTATTTTTTAACTCAGCATAGATTTAGATTTAAATCCAGTCTGCTTCAGCTAAAAAAAAAAAAATGCACAAGAGAGTGGAGCCTGGTGTTTTTTTTTTTTTAATTATTGTTTTATTTTCTGTTTGAACATTATCATCCTGTTTATACTTCCAGCTGGTAGTATTGATTTTTTTTTTAGAATAAGTTTATATTTCATATTACGTGCAAGTGTATTTGCACTGTGCTAATGTAATATCATTCTGTGGATTAGAAATATTATTTAGATTGTTATTCAAGGAAATGATAGGTAGTGGGAACAAATGTCTTGGTGTCTCTGCTGGCTGAATTAGCAGTGCATCTCTAAAGAGCACTACGCAGGATTAAAAAGGGAATGTATAAGCTGTGCAGGAGAGACAGTACAGTCAAAAATGGAGAAAAAAGGCACTGCTCAGCTGATGTCAGTGACAAATTTTAACCTCAAAAAAGGTGAGAAACTAAACCATTTCCTGTGCTCCTGAACAGATTTTAGGTTTTGAGAGGCAGCTACATGGAATTTAGTATTTATTTCTACTACTGCTACTAATGCTACTACTTCTCTTCCTCCTCCTCCTCCTACTAAATCTTGCATTTTACTCTCAACTTTACTTCTTTACTCTTGAGGTGTCCATTCATAAAAAGAGTGTCTATAAAATGTCACATCCGCCTAGGCCGGCCTCCAGTATTTTGTATTAATGGAGCTGCTATGTAAGCCAAGTACTTGTCTCTCTGTAGTGTGCCTTTCTGTGTCCTGGAAACTGGTTGTGATCTTGAAATAGTAATTGTGCCACGTCTAAATTTTTTGGCTCTGTACAGCAGTAGCAATATGACATGCTCACGTGCCTAAATCTGATAGGGTAAGGCTGCAATTCCTCAAAGCTTAAGCTTATGCTTAACTTTAATCATGTACTTAGCTCCATTCCTATATAGCTAAACATTTTGACATGTGCTTTTTTTCCCATTAATACCAGAGAGTTTTAGGGATATGCTTCAAACTGCTTTGAATATGTAAAAGTCCAGCTATCAGTGAAACGGGTAATTTGGGGCAAAAGCAGTGCATGTTTTAAATAAATAAATAAAATAGAAAAACCCATGGGTCCTTATACGCTTAAGCCCGTCATCACAGAGACTGAAATGAATTCTTCTGCCTTTCTGCTTTCCATTGTTACTGAGATGGCTTATAAATTGTGAGCATGTTGTAATTTAGCAGGGGAAGTGCTGACCATCAGCAGGCGCTTGAATTACGAGCAGATGTTACCATGCTGATCAGAGAGTTCCCCTTCAGTCTTGCTTCTCAGCACTGGAAATCAGGGCCCTCTCTCGAGGCAGAACTGGCCAACAAAATGCAAGCGCTACCAAGTGAAGGTCGCCAACATGCGCAGCAGTGTCCAGCAGCGTAACTTTGCTGAACATTCAAAATATAAAACAAATATTCCCTCTGTGAGGGTGGTCCCGTATCTTTCATATTGCTAGGAGGTAGCAGTTGCTATGGCAACTCTTCATTTACTTTTTTTTCCATATATTGATAATTATATTAAGCAGACTGTAAAGGCTGCTTGCTGGTGCAGAGCTGTATTGCTGTCCCAGAGCTGCAGTAAACTCTGCATCCTTCATTTTGCAAATACATCCCTTTGTGTTCGCAGGTGTGCTTTGCTGCCCTCATCACAGTATGGACTGGCTGCTCATTAGCCCATAGCAATATTAAAGCGTGCAATAGTTGTGTGTCTTTGGTTGGGTTCATGGAGCCCTTCCCAAGGGTTGCCACAGCACCTGCTTGTTTCTCTCGGTGCTTGGCTCAGGACTAAAAGTGTTTGGAGGTGTTCCCTGAGGCATACCTTCATAACCCTGCTTCTCTGTCTTCTGTGCTGGTGAACCTTCCCCAGCTTTGGTGGGAATGAGTCCTTGGGGGAACACAAAGTTCAAACAGGAATCATAGAGAGCTGGGCTGGGAAATTTGTAAGTGTAAATTTCTAAACAAGCATCACCAGATTTGTAAGGCTATACCTCAGCGTCATAGCTCAGAGCCTCCGTGCCCCAAGAGAGCGGGATGGACGCAGGGTCAGGAGAAAGGAAACTCCTGTCCCCGAGGTGCTGCCAGCAATGAGCCCAGCAGCACCCAAGCTCCTTCCCGGTTTCGGGGGCGGGCTGGTGGTAGGGGCTTTACCTCTCATTCGAAAGCCATTTACTCTCAGTTAACGTTCTACCTGTTAATTTTATCCATGCTGTATAGTTGTTGCTTCCTCATCCTATGGGTGCATGTACCCATTACCACAATATGATGGGGTGTAAAACTATTTCATATATCCTCAGTGTCACGGCGAAGTCAGCAACCTTTAATTGTTTTGGCAGTGTTCCAGTAGTGCTGCAATTGAATGGCTTCAGCATTATCACACGGCCTTGCAGTTGCATATAGTCGTAATCAAACAGGATATTCAGTTAAAAGCTTTTTGCCAGTCTCTTGAAAGCTGTTTTGTCTCTGCACGTCACCTGCCATGGATAACTTCTCTTCCAAAAAGGAAGTGGGAGTGTGGGAAAGGGATTTGAACAAGTAACTTGTTAAATGTACTATACCCAAATACCCTTACAGTTTAAAGGATGTGGTTTCAAACTGAAAGCCATGACAGAAAAATGAAAGGATGAATTTTCAACTGCTGATCAGTATTAGTAGATTATTAGAGAACTACTTAGCCTGTTCCTTTAGTATCAAGGTGGCTGAGATAGAAGTGGATTTTTTTTCTAATTATTAAGTTTCTAGCAGTAAGTTTTAACAAATGAAGATGTTAATTTTGTCAGTGACAAATTCTTTTGTTACTTTCACAGCTGTAATACATTACCCTTATGACAGTGTAAACACAACTCTATTCTCTTTAATTTTAGTTATAAAAATAAATTGTAAAACATCTGTGATTCGTTGCTGTTAAGAAAAACAGGAAAGGTATTTTAGTGAATGGTCTGCTTAGTTATATAGCAGAATAACGCTACACTCTGAAATAATTTCTTAAATATTGTGTGATTACAAGTAATCTTGGAAGCGTAAATTGGCCTTTTGCAATGTTTATTTCCGTTGAACTACTGAAATGGTACTTTTTTACCCTAATCCTATTACATTAGAGACAAACATAAACCCATTTATTGTGGCATGCAGTACTAATTTTTTTTTTACCACTACTTGAATTATGCTAAGTGATCCTGAGCAGGCTGAGGAACATTAGCAGAGGTTTTGACCTTGCTTCTCTCTGCGATCAGCAAAGTTGAAATTAAAATATCAAGAGAAACAATTTCTGTAGCAAAACTGTAAAAGTTAATAGAGTTGAATCTACTTTTGCATTCATGTTCCTGTTAAGCCGGTTCTATTCACATCGTATTTCTGAAACGCACGAAAAAAATAAAGCCACTGCTTTTTTTGATATCTTTGGTGTAACAGATAAAAGAAAACAGAAAAGCTTTAAATTGAATTTCCTACATGCTTATTTAATTTGCATTTAATGCAGCAGGTATTGTATGTTAATCAAATTAATCAAATATAGAACTATTTATTAGGAATGGATTGCTTTGTGTTTGTGCCAGTTGTTGCCTGATGCATCTAGAGGGGCTGTACAGTACAGACTAGCGGACAAATTCTGTGCTAGTTTCTGTCCCAACCAACTTCGTTTGATTCAGTGGCAGCACACCTGAATGCCAAGAGGTGTTTGTTTAGGCTATGGAAGTGCATGCTTCTCTGTATTCATTATGGAGAAACTGAAGCGCACAGAGTCAATACTTTCATGAAAGTTGGGCTGAATACTGCCTGTGTGATTTAATCGCATGTGTGGGTCATTATTGCTGCACATCATTCAGCACTGAACGCAGCCTGTTGGGGAATGCACCAGCTCAAACCCATCCAGATGTGGGATGAGCCATTTGTTTTTAAAGTGTTAGTTCTGCTGACAAAACACAGGGCATAGCTATTTGTTTAAGACTCTCCAGCTTGCATAGTTTACTGTGTGACCAGATGCGAACACATGCAAAGTTGTCGGCCTCGAGTAGTAGAGGAGAATAAATTTTAGATCATAAATAACAATCTGTCTTTACCTAACACCATTGAGCTGAAATAGTACTGAGCTATAGCATATTTAGCTGCCACTGATAGATGCAACAAAAAAAAATCAGAAGAAAACATGTTTTAAGAAGACTTGGTAATCTGATATTTGTTTTTAAGGATATATACAGTAAGAGAAATTGTACTTGTCACCATCCGGATCAATACTTTCAACAAATCATAATAAATTCTACTTACTGCTACTTAGCAGAGCATAATTAGTATTCAGTAAACCAATATTAAAATGTATGCTATGCTTTAAACTGTTTGACTGTATTAGCATTTAAATACCCTATTGTGTATTTGCTATTTCTTCTCTTCTTATAAAACTGTATTCTCCAGAGTTCAAAATGATTAATTTCCTTTAGAATACGTACAATGCAAGGATTTAACAATTCCTTGTATTTAATAATTGCTCAGTAGCCAGGCTTATTATTTCGCATAAGCACTTGGGTACGGAGTCATCCAATATTAGGTCAATCATGCTAATAGCGAAATCTGCATAGCGCTGCCCCTCCTAGCCCCTGGCTGCCAGCAGAAAGGACGAGGCTTCCCTGCACCAGCGCTGCACCACTTGCTCCTCACGTCAGCCTTCGTTTTCTGCTGACAAGAACGATTGGCAGCTGGATCAGGGCCTTGACATGTCTTCAGAGAGTTTTGCCCTCCTTGGCATTAGCAGACAATAGAACAGCTCTGTCTGACAAAAAAAAAAAAAAAAACCACACCTTTTTTCCTTTTTTTTTTTTTTTTTTCCTGATCAAACCGACTTTCCCTTCTCTTGCTCTTATGAGCAGCTATTCCTTCCTGTGTACATGGGACATCAGCCACCACTAACATAGGTTTAAATCCAAGTTTAGTCCATGCAGTGAGATGAAAGGGCTTCCCTCCACCGTGATACTTAATCAAAGTATTTATGGAAAGAACTAGGAAATTGTTCCCTCTTTGTCTCCCCCCATATAATCTAACCTTTTTTCCCCCTCTTGCAACTGTGAATAAGTTATTAAATATGTGGCAACTGAGCTGGTAAAGTGATTTACATCCTGCTTGCAGGCCTAGCCTTGAGTATGAGAAGTGTGCCTGTCTGGAAGATGGAGCTAAAAAGGAAAATTACCCCCCAAAAAGATTGTGAGGCAACTTTTCTGTTAGCAGGGTGCTGAGAAAACTTGGTAAAAAGTAACACTGAGTTTGGCTGGCTCAAGGGCAGTGTATTGTACCTACAGGCTGTTCGTGGAAGCAGCTAACTTCATAATCTCCGTATCTTTTCCCCGAGGTAGAGGTGAAGCAGTCGGAGCTGCCCCTGCCGCAGGGGCCGCGCATCTCCCTTGCTGGTGCCAGTAAATGGAACTGCATGTTCTCTCTGACTGCAGGGCAGGTGATGTCTGTTCCTGTAACAGCTCTGTGCGGTGAGAAAGGGCTTTTGCAGTCGTTTATACTAAGGAAGCTGAGGCCTGATAAGGGGTCAACACGGGAAACCTGCAGCAGAGCTGCTTTGTCACAGTTCTGACCATGGGGCCAGTGTAGTGCATCTTGCGCTACTTGGAGCGTTGGCCGTGGTGTCTCAACGCCGGACGCGGCTGTAGTGGGGTGCTAGCATCCAGATGCTCTGCTGGTTTCTGGGGAAGGGAAATGGGCCTGTTGAAAAAGCTTCCTCACACTTGTGTCCTTTATGGGTGTTCCCCCCCACTCCCCCCAGACTTGCTGAAGAAAAAAAAGTGCTTTTTTGGGACCCTTTCTTGGGCTTCAGCACCCTTGGTCAGGGCAGTACCTCACTTTCAGCACCCAGCAGTGAGGGTCTGGCCATCATCTTCCTGTGAGATGAGAGCAGGAAATATATCCCTTGGCCTGAAAAAAAGTCAAAAACATCATCAGGAGTGCATTTGGGGGCATTTTGGCAGGGGGAGGGACAGGGTCAGCTTTGCCCCTTTCTTAAAGCCTGGAAAGGGAGGAGCTCAACACAGTTCGGCAGGCTCATATTCTGCAGCAAAATGCTCTGATTTTATTTCAGCAAATCTGTCTGTGGATGTGAAGTGATTAACCAAAGTAGCCTCTTCATTGTTCACCGTGTAGACTTTGCTCTCTTTCAGGTTTGGAAATAGGAATATTGTCTCGATCCCCCTACTTATAGGGGCAGGGAAGAGTGCTGCTTCCCCATTTAAATGAAAGTGTGCTTCAGCTGTTTAACTAGACACAATAATTTTGAAGAACAGTTTCCAAGCTCAGCCTTTTTTTTTTTAGTACACTTAAAATCTATCTTTTCTTTGACTCAGACATACAAGCAGTTGAAAAGAAAATTGGGGATGGGATTTTAGAAGGAAGGGGCAGGCTTAATGAAAGCACAAATTGATTAAGCCATCCTGTCAGGCATGGTTTTTTTTAAAGGATCGTATATGCGAGTTGCGGCGCTTGTGCTGTATGTTGACACATCAGTCTTGCTTCATGCGCTGGACAGTTCACTTGCACCCTTGAGTTCTTCCTCTCTTCTGGAGGGAGAGGGGCAGCCACCAGCCCCCTTCTCAGAGGGCTTTTCTTTCACCACTGATCTGCATGGGTCTCCAGGCATCAGTACTTTAGTATTAGTGTTGCTGTGGGCGATTGCATAATGAACTTTTGAGTCTGCACCTTCTAAGGTGATATTGTTCCTGTGCAGCTGTCTAGAAAACAGGAACTCTGCCCGCATGGAAAGCAGGGGATTGCACAGACTTGTGGTGTCCTGAAGATGCCGTCCAGAAGGGACATCAGAGACTCAGAGTCTCAGGACACCTTTGTGAACATCAGCAGCATTGAGGGTTGTAAATGAATGTGGAAATGCTTGGTTCTTGTCTCCAAGGGGATTTGTCTTCCCCACCTGCAATCTGATCAAATCTCCTGCTCTGTTAGAGGATATTTGCTGGTCTTACGTGTTCATGTGGCAGGGATATGAGTCTCCCTGCTTGGATAAGCCTCTGAGTTTGACTTTGTGGACTGAAAGTGTGACTAAAAATCACCTCTGGATTTACAATAATATTTTGTTTTTCACCTTTTTCATAAACATAGACATTCTAGCCTCTGTCACTCTGCTGCTCACAAAGATGGATAGCCTTGAACAAGCCTGCTGTCTGCCGCAGATGTCGTATTGATAGATGCTTAAAGAAGCACCATGTATCCTTCTTTATCAAGTGGATTATATCTCCGATAAGGAAAGGAACAATGGCAGTTGGATTGATATTTAGTTTGAATGCGAGGGATTTCTTAGATCCTTCAGTCTAGCTAGGAGATGAGAGATAAGCTTTATGGAAGAATAGTGTATGGTCTCTGAAATACTAAAAAAAACGCTGGTCCCTCTCCCGGTAGGCTACTTAGCTGAGAAACTCAGCCCGGTGTCTTGTGCAGATAAAATTGCCTTCAAATCTGTCTAAACTCTTTCTGCTTTCAGAAAATGTGTCTCCAAGCTGAAGATTTAAATCAAGCTTTTAAATTCTACTGGTAATGGTAGAAACACATTTCACAACGTCACATTGATTGGAGAATTACAATTGATTTCCTGTAGAAGCATGTATTATGTTCTCCATAATACCACATTATGCACCATAATTAGTATTGTTATGGTGAATTCTGAATTAATTATTAATGTCTTGCTGCTTATTTTAATGTTTCTGTTCAAGTCATTTGCACCTCTGGCAGGAAACTGCTATTATCATCCACACCACTTTTGTATGTACTTTCACTGAGATCATAATGACTATTAGTTGAGGATCTGCTTAAATAGAATCTAACGTTATCCTGTATGAAAGAAACAGTTATTGAAAGCCTGTGGCCCTTCATACCCTGTTGAGCAAGCCAATGAATGTTCTACTTCTGGTGATGGGCTTAGGGTGGTGAGACCATAGGGATGCTGTGTGCTTCCCTGGGTTCACCACTGGCGTGGGGGACGTCTGAACTGTCAGTGTAGTGGCGGATGGTGGGCACCTCTTCCTGATCACGTGTAGTACACAGTACCCTATTTGAACTCTGCTGTTTGGAAAACTGGTTCACTTGCATCCACAGTGGATGGTAAGGGAAGGAGAGCAAAATGGCCAGAAAACTCTAAGAAAGCTAGAAGTTGGTGTGCAGTGGCTTTGACAGACACACACTGATTTGCAGCATCTGAAGGTCATACCCTCTATGTTATAGGCTGTGGATAAGGATGGAGACAAGAAATGATTATTATGCATCAGAAATACTCAAGATTTTTCTGGTTTAATCTGAGGTGTACTTACATTTTCCATATATCATGTAGTGGCAATAGGTATTCAAAAGGTTACTTTACCCTTCTTCCCCCCCTTGAAGTGTTTTCTTCATTCAAGTTGGGTTCTCCCTCCTCTCCACTCTATTTACCCTAACCAGTGAAATACTAATGAAATATTCTCTATTATAACATAAAGCTGTTTTTCACTCCCTTTTTTCCTTATGTACTTTTTGCTTTGGGACTTTGAGTTAAATACAAAGAAGTGAGAGGAGACTTAACAGCTATAATGACTTCCTTCAAAATGACCTAGATTGTGAGAGCCTTTAAAGTGGAAAATATACGGAACATTCACTCAAGTATACATCAACTGAGGAAACACTTTAAAGACCAGAAAGAAAAGTACTCTATAAATAAAAAATATTTTGGGGATCATGTTCACCAAGCAAGCTGATATTTATACTAATGAATAAATATTAATATAATGTCGAGATGCTCCAGAGATCAGCAGTGGTTAAGATTTGTGTTCGGTTTACAAATGGAGCTGGTTTTCTAAAGCAAGGTGAAGGTTCAGACTGTACTGGTTTAATAACAAGCAAGGTACAGACTCGGAGATATGTTTTTATTCAAGAACATTATGTCAGATTGAGTCTTGAGGAATACCAAATCAGGCTCAGCATCAATGAGCTAGCTTTAAATGTGAGGAGTTTTTAATTATGAGTGATCTGGCATTAATTTTAATTGTTAGAACAACATAGCATTGTGACTAAGGAAGGAAAATACATGCCTCATGAAACAACAGATAGGATCATTTTATGAATTAGCTATTGATATTATGACATACACGATAAACTTACAATGTTAATCATTGCTAATAATGTTGAATAAAAGGCACTGACCGTATTTCTGTGGAAAGAAGAAAGAAAACAACTTCACAATTGCAAAATATGAATCAAAATCCATGCAGAAAATTTTTTGAAAGCATATACTGTAAAAAATTATATATTTGTGTCATGGCAAGACTATGTAGTGAATGAAAATGTCTGATTTAAAAAGATGAGCATCTTATTCCTTATGAACTTTTCAAAGGAACAAAACCGCTGTCCTGGGTCAGCTGAAAAACTCAGCTAGCCCCGAAACTAGTCTGTGCTGTTGGTCTCTAACACATGCTTACAGGGTATGGGAAGTTTGATTCTTCCCTGATAAATGCTTTCAGTGATCGATGAAAGATCCTGTGCACTTTCTTCAAATATTTTGTATTGATGATGATCTTCCATAATGCTTCACACTGCTGTAAAATCCAGCATCTGATTCCATTTATAACTGACAGTGCATATTGTGGTAGTTTGTCAAAGATATTTTAGAGACAGTGAATTGGGCAGGGGGATACTTGCCCTGATAAAGTGCTATTAAACAATTAAAAAAAAAAAAAAAGTTTGATAGCAAGACAAAAATCTGTCTTTCAGCCCAAAGTCTCAAGCTAGGTATAGCTTTTCTATTTTGTTGCTACAACAATCAAGTTTACCAATGTTAAATCAGACTCCTGGACATAGTCCTAGCTGTTCTTAAGCTCAGTGTCTCAGTACTCAAAGTCGTTGTTACTTGTCTGGTCTTTGATACCAACACCAATGTATACTATAAGACCAATGTGTTGTCTGATAGTAGTGTCAGCCACAACAACTAATTTGGTCTTCAGGTGAATTACTGTTCATATTTTTTAAGGGGATAAAAAAGCAAAACAAACCAGAACAAGCTCCCCACCCCAGCCATTTCTGGCCAATTTCTCTTTCCTCAGTCATGGGTGAGTGAGAGATGCTTGTTGACATTTGAGTCTCCACCTCCTGATGAGTGCGTTCTGCTCCCCAGCCCATGGAACTGTGACGAGACATCTGTGGCCAGACCAAATTCCTTGCAAATAGGTGGTCCTGGGGGCAAAGCCATCATGCCAGGGGCTGTGATGGCTGCAGAGAAACAGAACTCTGAGCTGTTGTGCTTGGACTTGCAGGAAGTGATGCCGCTATAGATATTAATCCCTAGCTTTAAGATTACTGCTTGTAATAGGGAAACCAGTTCCATATTCTCAACAGATGGCAAATGTTTTCATCTACTCTTTTTTCTTTTTTTGCTAAGTAGGTTTTATCCTTAAAAACAAAACCAGTTTTTTCTATTATTTCTACCAAATTTTCTTAGACAAATACTGTGTTTTTATTCCATTTTAGTTCATACTTGGCTATAAAATTCAGCTTAAATAATGTGGGTTATGCTCGTTTTAATTTTCCACTATCATTTTAAAACTGGCAGCTTAAAGCATATTTATGATGCAATCCAGTGCTGGAAAATGAGCTGTAATATACATTATACTCAGTTTCTCACAATGTAAAAATATCTTTGCAGTTATATTCTAAGCAATAATTGTCCTTAGGGGCTAAAAAAAGCACATACAGTTTACTTTGTTTCTTAAAGTTAATCATCACAACTCAAATGTAAACTTAAAAAGCATTAAATGCTGAGAGAAAATGTAAGGAGTATTTTGTGGCATAAAACCATGAAAGATAATACAAAGCATTTTATTGCAAAGGGAACTTTGTATTTCCTTTTGCAGAAATACATTCTAATGACTGATGATCAAATAGACTCTTGCATTGGCCACATACAAAGCTACAACAGCAGAATGCCAGATGAGATGCAGCAAACTGCACCACTCTGGCTGAGCAGCCAACCAAGGAGGGAACTGCTGAATTCCTAATTTTCCTCCAAGTGACTTGCTACTTTTCATGTTCTTTGCCCTATATCTTATCTGCAATCTATTGAGAACATAAATTTCACTGTTGTGGATTTTTATTTTATTTTATTTTTTTAAGTATATTTTGGAAGTTGAAAGCAAACAGCAGAAAGAGGAAAGAGAAGAGGCAATTCACTTACCTTCGTGTTTCCAGCCCAGTGGGTGTGTGAATTTCCATGGCTGTCAGTAGAAGTCAGCTGGCCAAATGCCTGTGCAGCACTTACAGTGTTGGGCAGCCTCCTCTTACTTGTTTCCTGCATGATTCATGACAGTGCATTCAGGAGTGACTTTCTCCTTGGTATAAAAATTTGAATTCTGCTTCTTGCTGAGAGAGTTTGGGCTATGTGTCTTCAGAGTGAGCTCAAGCCTGAAAGTGGGAAATACCAGCACCGAAAGCAATGGCCTTTTGGTCAGGACACAGGCACAGATGTCACAAAATATTTTTCTTTATCCTTGTAAAGTTCTGCACAGAACAATGGTAACAGGAATGAAATAGGACAGGAGTTGGCTAAAATATATTTAAAATAATATATGAGAATAGAAGGGAATAACATTTTTTTATTAAATGAGCCCAGCAAGTGGGATGGCATTGTCTGTGTGGTAGAAGGGATATTTCCCATTAATAAGTATGTTCATATGACATGAAATGTCTGAGTCTAAAAGCAATTTATATGTAACTTGAGGAATAATCAATATTGATTTGGAATGAAGGACACTATAATAGTGTCTTCAAAAGATTCATACAACTTGCAATTGTATGAAAACTTGATTCTATTTACACCTTCCCTGCAGCAACAGACCATAAGGATTGATTATACATTAAAAGCAATATTTGGGTGAAAAAATACACTATATAGATTTTTGACTGTTTTTTCTCCAGCTGCTCTTGCTTTCTTCTTTAAGAAATGCAAGCATGAATGTTTCTAAGAGGGGCCACATGCGTGCTTAGACCCTGGTAGACTAATAATACTGAATGCTTATGTGATGGTTTACACCTTTGCAGCACTGTGCAAACAGGAATGAGTTAGTTCTCAAAACAGCTTTGAAAGACAAACTCATTGAATATTGCATATGAAAAGGGATTAATCGGCTATCATATTTGTAATTTTTCATTTTCCAGGAATACGTGTTCAAACAAGTTCCTGCTTACAAGGTGGTTCATGAATAAGAAAAACATTTGTAAATACTCAAGTAAAACACACTGTATGTACAAGCATTTGCATCGGATCACTTTGAAATCTCTTTTGGAGATTAGGAAACAAAAGCAAATCCTACTTCAAAAGGTTACCAACACATAGTTCAAGGTATAAACAATATATACTCATAGTAGTTCTGACAAGTAGTGTATATTGGCAGTGCTGGCTGCTATTCAGTAGTGCATGGACATACTTTTTTTTTTTTTCTCTTGGCTGTAGCTTGTGCTTCAGAATCTACATTTTTATTAACTGTACTAAAAACCCTCTTCCCCGACATGGAAATCATGCAATGTTTTTGCTTGAAAAACTTACCTTCAGATTGCAAAAGAGAAATATGTAATGATTCATTTTTCATTTCTGCAGCCAACTAGAGGTGGAAGTTCTGGGAAAGGCGTAATTCGTTTCTTGCTGTCGTGGGCTCTCGGTCAGGAGCCTAATGATGGGACGGAACCGTCGTCAGTGCTGCTTCCATGTCAGCGCTGAGTAAACCACAGCAAGAAAAAGCAGCAGAGCAATATTGTGAAAGCTGCAGGATCTGGTAGGAGCAGCTTTTGACCACCCAGTCTGTATTGGTTATTTCAAGAAGTTTTCTGGGTGCATAGAAAGGCACTGTGTGGGGCTTCTCGTAGAAATTAAAATCACTGCTTAAGGCTGCCCGTTCAATGAAACAAAGAGAATTCCTTCAATGTTCTACTAACTTGGAGAAAGCAGAATAGCTATACTCCAATTAGCACACTACAACAGGGCTTGCATTTCTCTCAAGTTCTGTGCATAGATCTTCTTTTTCTACCTGGATGTATTTGTCCAGGAAGGTTTTTGATTTCTTTCTTTTTTTTCGGTCTTGTCCAAATTTTCCATACGTCTGGCACTTGGTTCGTGCACCGTAGGCGTGAGCAGACCTGCCATCTGAAATCCCTCCAGCCTGTTGCTCTGCTTTATCAGTTTATTACAGGAAAAGTCACGCTTAGGGGCTTGTGTGTTAAACAGTTCATTTGCACACGTGCAGTAGACTTGCTTCCCGTGCAGCGCTTATGCATGTATTTTTGGGAAAATCTGCACAGAAATATGGCAGCTTTACTCCACTGCAGCCCTCTGGCCCGAGATGGGTTTTTAGTTATTCGTTGCTGTTGCTGAGGTAATGCAAGTTTCCGGGTAATTACTGGGATAATGTGTGTCATTAGCTACTGCCACGTAATGAGCCAGCTGGGCTGGGTCGCCTGTACCAGCAGTGGGTAGAGAAAGAAGCGGTGTTCAGGAGGCATTGCCCATGTGTTGAGGAGGATGAGGGTTATTTAATAACTGACGCAAAAAGAAGTCAAAGCCCAAAGTAAATGTGGAAGGTTTCCAATATCACCAAGATTACAAGGAAAAAGAAACTTGCACAGACAAAGCCTAAATTGAGAATATACTAGGAAATTGTTCTTGTTCTCAAGACTTCAAATCAGATGTGTCCTTCCCCTGCTATGGCAGCATGTTTTCTGTTAAAGTCCATATTTTTCCAAAGAAATCCTGCTGACCAGTTGCTGTAGATTGCGCTGTACAGTTGCTTGAAGGCACAGTACCAAATATTAGAAAACATTTAGAGTACTAAATGTAGTTAGGGATGTTTGTTTGCAAGGGACAAGGATTTTGCAGAGCTTGCTAGACATCAGGGAAACTGTTTTTGAGTCGATGCTCCTTTTGTTGGCTCAGGACTCAGAACTAGTGAGTTTTATCATGGACTTGGAATCCAAGCCAAGCAATGCCATGGCAATAATGTAAGGTATGATGTTAAACTATAGTTCTTCCACATTGTATAACCTTTTTTCTTTCAAGTTTACTGAACATTCCTGAATATTTTTGCTTAGCTGAGATGATGAATATCTGAGCAGCAATGTTACCATCATGATAATTCTGAACAGATTTCAAGCTGTGATCATAAAATAGTTCTCGTGGCAGGTTAGATGTGATTTTTTTTATTTTTTTAAAAGCGCTTCCTCAACATGGGGATAACTTCCTGATTTTCCTCTTTTAGAAGTCTGACTCTTTCATTTTTCATTGCATTACATTCCTGAAGAGTTTTCCTCTTTTAAAGTCAAATGATGTATTGGTTTGGAAATAAATGCATGAATGTAAAAATAAATCTATAAAAGAATATCAAAGAATATAAGAATGAATGAAGCAAACATCACTAGAAAATGGGAAACAATGAAACCCTGATCATTTCCAATTTGATGTGCATAAATTTGCAGTGAGGTTCTATGTACGTTAAGTTAACCATGCATGTAAGTGTTTGCAGGATTGAGGTCTGACTCAATACTGTGTCACAGAAATGCATAATTAAATGCATATACAAATTAAAGCACTTATGCAAAAGTAGATTAAAATGGTATTGAGTAAACAGGACTTTAAAGTGTCCCCAAACTTAACTGTTTTGTAATTCTTTACTGAAACGCATTAGAAAACTATTTATGTATGTGTAGTACCGTATCTAAGCAACATGTACCCGTTCTTCATAGGATATTATAATCGGAGGAAATAAGACACTCTTAGAATGTATAAAATAACTTGATACATTTTCCTTTATTTTTCAACTTCCTGAAACTGATGATTGCAAACAGTTTCTTGCCGTTACAGTACAGGTGTTTTTTAAGACACCAAGACAGGGGTCAAGAGGCAGTAGTTCTGGCTCTGCTAGCGACTTTGCCGGTTACCTTCAGCAAATTGTTTCCATCTTCTTGATTTTTTTTTTTTTTTAATTTATTTCCCTCTGCTCTATATAGACACAGGTTTGGAGGGCACAGCTTCCTAGAGTATGTTTATATGGTATGTGCTGTACTCTTGGCTGTCATCTATAGCGCAGTTTTTGCTATATTATAGCGGTATGTGAAATGCTGTTCAAAATGCCTCGTGTGCTAGAGCAAAGCTCATTCTCATTCCTTTATTGCCTTTGCCAGGGAAAACTGGTTTTGGTCTAGGATCTTGTGATGGCATAACATTGTCATTGTCCTCCTCTTGTGGCAAGAAAACCCCACCAAAATGAAGATGGAATACCCCAGGTTGAAAACAACATGGGCACATTGCTTAGGAAGACTCAGTTCTCATGTTTTAGTGAAAATGAGTAGCGTTGAGAAAGTCCAGACCTGTAAAGATAGGGCTCATTTCTGGTTTAAGTGCATGTAAATTCCATGTTAAGTCAGTGCAAAAACTCTCCTTTGAACATCAGGAGAAAGAGTATAGATAGCACCATGCACAGCAGTAACCACAATACCCTGGTCCTGAAATACCACCTTCTGTTCTCCAAGCCCACTGGCTTTTTGACATTTTTAATCCTGCCACTCTTTTCTTTTTTTTTTTTTTGTTTGAAATAATAATAAACCTATGAAAAGCAATGACTATTGTCATGCTGACTGATCTGAGGTTTGAAAAATGTGAGCTGGCTTAACCACAGATTTGGGGACTCTGCTCTTGCAGAGCTGGGATGATATGGTTTTTAATCATTCTCTTCTGCCACCTCCGTGTGCCCTCCATTTCCTTCAAAAGTCTATACAGAGTGACCCAAAGCCAAAAGTGATATTGTAGCACCAGGCAGTGAAATCACAGGGATATAAATGATATAGTAGGCAAGCTCTGGCTATACTGTAGAGAGGTCTGAACATGTTCAGTAACATTGCCTAGCGAGTCACCTGTTTATAGTGGTCAGCAAACTGCTGTCCCAGGGTGATGGTAACAGCCAGCCTTGGATGAGTTTGTTTGGCAGCCCACTGACCCCAGGCTCTAGTACTAATCTCTGATCAGTAGCCGTCTGCTCGATGCAGCCCAAACGACTAAGCACTTCTCTAACTGTCAGGGATGACCTGGAGAAACTCATGGGGGAAATAAAGCTATCAGCCCCTGATTGGAATACTGATCACCATCATTTAGTGTGGTGCTGCAGGAAACCAAATTATGCCTGCCCTCCCTGCTCAGCAATATTGTCAATTTGAAGTTAAATCTTCTTGATCAATCCAGGCTCAATTTTGCCACCTTTTGTTGTATTGAATTATACTTCCTAATGCGAACAGTCTCCTGTAATGCAGTGGTATGCATCACTCTGTAAAAAAAGCACTATTATGTGATGTGCTGTTTTAAAACCATTTGATATGTTCTCTTGCATTACATGAGCCAGGCTCTGATATGAGTTACGTTTATGCAAGTCCTGAGTTACTTTTTGAGAGTGAAAGGTGTGCTAGTAGCTCAGCTGTAGTGCAAACATGCAAAGAAGCTGGGTCATTGGAAATCATTGTATATGGAGGAGAGATTTACATTTGACTTGTCCAGCTCCTTGATTTGCAATGGAGGGAAAGCACAGAGACTTTTATAGTTACTCATCTTCAAGCAGAAAACAGACTTTTGGCTGTGGCATGCCTAAACCCATGGAAGCCAAATACCTAAAGTAAGAATCGTTTGCCAGTCAGCATCAGCTAGTGTACACAATTTCCTAAACATCTGTTCAGTCATTACCATATTAAATCTGCGATACCACAAATGTCTGCATGTTAAAACAGATCTGTATTTTAGATGCCCTAATTGAGTTTAAATGCTATTTCATTACCTAGGTCACAGGACAGAGACAGAAATATAATTGTTTGTGAAAACTCGGAACCAAATACAGCAATCCTCTCCCGGTGTCTGTGCTGGTAAAACTCTGGCTTGCTCCTGCTGGGGTTCAGAGTCAGCAATGTGATATTTGGCCTCATGTGGGAAAAGCTGATGATAATATGTTGACACCCATAGTGCAGTATCATGATGATACCAGCCAGCAGAAAAATAATTGTGCACCAGCACACCATGGTTTTCTGTACCTATGAGGCTGGTCTTCCTGGCCCTCTCTCTGCTGCCCTGTGTGGGTTGGTCTGACACTGCACTGCCTGCAGAAGTAATGCAGCATATAAAACAGATTAATAGAACATTAAAGGGTTTAAAAAAAAAAAAAAAGCATGGTGGCGAAGGCTTTCATGCAGCATCTTCTTTTGTTCAGTGTGCTGCATATGGGAGTCTTTCTTCCCACCAAGCAAAAGCTGTGCAGGAACAGAGAGGACAGAACAGTGATTTTGGTGCCAGCTTGTGCCTAGACTTCCCCATGAGGTAGTTCTGCCCCAGGAAGGATCATCTCCTCTGGTCCAATCAGTTCACCTGGAGGTGGGAGCTGGCAAGAGAGACCCTGCCCCACCTTCCTCAAAACTCCAAATGCCTGTCTGAATTTTCAGTGGTGTCACAGCTCTCAGTACCATTATGTGACTTTGATGTTGGTGATGTGAAAGATTCAAATGCCGGTGCGTATTCCAAGGCTGGATGTGTTGGGAGCAGTGAACGAGTGCTCTGGAGTCCCTCTAAATCAAAGCACTCTGGTTTTTATACAGCAGTACTGGGTAGGAGTGCATTTCTGATCACGTTCAACTTTTGGAAAATCAAGTGGATTTGTCGTGATGAACAGGTCACAGGAAGGAGCCAGAGCACTGGCAAGAAAGTTTAAAAAATAAATGGTGTATTGGTAAAGGAACTTTTTTCCTGTAATCCAGTTCTAGGTCTTTGAAACGAAGTTGGCTCATGGATTTATAGGGATTACCTAATAACTACACCATTTTACTGTGTCTTCTCATTTTCATTCTTTGGCAATGCAACGACTACTGATAGTGTGTGAAATAGTTTCTCTTTCCTGCTAACGTGTCCCCTTGCAACTTGTGAAGTCACTTGTACTTTTGTGACATTTATTCCAAGGTGCACTTAATACGTATTTATATATGTATATGGACCCTCTTTAGCCTGAGTAGTCCTATAAGTACTGAAAAGGGCCTAAACACCTCTTCCAAATGGACTGTCTCAGAAGAAAAGCTGGAAGGAGGACTGTGTTATTCTGAATATTTTGATGATGCCTAAAAACTTACTCTAAACTGCCTGGAAAGAGAGAGAATGTATGGGAAGAGGGAGGTGCAGAGATGGGGTGACAATCAAAATGATGAAGAGAGATGCAGTGAGCAGAAGTGGGGAGACATCTGTGAGGGAATTCAGGCATTGGGCTCAGGCCTAACCAGGAGTATAGTGTGGGATAAGCAGCACCAAAACCAGAGCTGGCGAAACAAAGGTTTTCATGCAAGAACCCTCTCTCATTTGGCTCTCGTGCTGTGTCTGGTAGCCCTGATCCATGGTTCATCTCCTGGGTGGGATCGACCAAGCAGCTCCCACAGCGAGTCTCAGCTTGAGCAGAGGCTGCGGTCAGATCTCGCCTGGGCTCCTGGCCAGGGGCACTGGATGCCGGTCAGGAGCTGCTTCAGAAGGGCAGATGGAGCACACCTCTCAGGCCTTGCCTTTCCATCACCGCTTGTAGCACGCAGGAGGAGCAGGAAGTACCTGGCTCTGGTTTCCCACGTGCGGAGGGGTATCCACTCGTTTCTCATCGCGGCGGCGCCTGGAGGCACGACCTGGCTCTGTTCCCAGCTCCAACGGGCTGGGAGTGACTGGCTTGCTCTAGTGTGCATCAGCCAAGGGCTCGGAGGAGGGCAGTGCCAAGCCAGCACGCTGGCGGCTGGAGCTGAAAGATGCTGACCCATGTATTGTGTTACAGAGTGCCTTCCTGCCCTGCCCTCCTCCGTGGGCACCGCGCCTGGCTCGCGCGCGCTGTGGTGCCAGGGCTTCACACCGGGTGGTGAGTCCCTGCAGCCACAGACTGAGCAGCTGGCACTTAATCACTCCAGCTATCCTTAATTAAGTGTCTGAATACCCCTATCTGCTGGCCAAGTGAGTGCTAGCCCAGACCTACAGATGGTGAAACTGAGACACAAGGAGGTTAAGTAACTTGCCCAAGGCTGTGCAGTGGATGGTGACAGATCTCGGATTAGAGCTTGTGAGTTCTTGGCTCACCGTGGCTCTTGCAGTCTGCAGGACCGTGCTGCCCAGCCAATGGGTTTGGTCATGCATGCTGCTTGCATTAGAGCTCTCCCAGCCAGAAAATCTTGTGTTGCATATCCAGGGGAAAATCTGTTGCACAATCAAATGTTTTTTTGTTTGTTTGTTTTATATATATTAATTTAATTTTAACTGTTACTTCAACTTCTCAGATGATTCCCCCAATCCTCCCAGGATCACCTAGCTGGTCTTAAAGAATACCTTATGTTCATGCACCAACTAAAAAGTCCATAGGTGTGGAATAGCTCTCATTGTTCACATGCTACTTGAAAGCGTTCACTGCATCGTGCCATTAATGTTAAATCACAGGCTAGCAGAAAAGCAGTTCTTTTTATATACCTCATGGTCAGTAAACAGGTGCTTTGCAAATGCTGGGTGGTGCATCAGTATCACCATGGGTGATATTTACACAAACTCTGGTCTTGCACAGGAAGCTGTTATTTTTCAGAGATACTTTGCTGAAAAGGTCACCTCTCCCTGTTACAGGCGGTTGCATTTTTCAAAAGTTAAATTCCTGACTCACTCCAGCACAGCTCGAGCACAGTAGTGTGCACCCCAAACGCTGGAGTGAGAGGCACCGTTTGACCCTCAGATTTCACATAGTAGAGCAACTTGTATGATAATCTCTGAAGGATTAAAAGGGCTGATATATATATATATATGTATGTATATAAAATATATGTATATATATTTGGTTATATGATTGTAATCACATGACTGGATGACAAACTGCAGAAGGCAGCTCCTGGCTGCTGGGCTTCCACTCCAAACTCTGCTTCAGATTGTTTAAATGTTTTTCTCTTTCATTCTGCATGTTGTGCATCCCCACGCTTCAAGCTTCCTGACACCACAGCAATATGAAATGTCAAAAGAGAAGGATTATTCCTGCAGTATCTCTAGCCCAACTGGAAGCAGCGAGTGCCAGAAATTTTAGGCAAACGCCTATTGTGATAAGGCTGCCAGCTCCATTTTGCCGGCCCAAAAGGTTCAGGTAGGTTGAGTAAGCTTTGGATAAGTACCCACGCTTCTGGGCGCTTATCTGAACTGAGCAGCCAAACTGTTTGGGATCTGCCCGTTCCTTCTTGAGACCAGATGTAAACCCATATTGTGCTTTCAGGGATGGAGGGAGAGCTGGCATGCTTGTTTATGCATACTTAGCAGTTATGAGGATATTAATTACTATTATTTTGCAATATTCCATTCTTTGAACACAAGTTTAAAAGACGTATTTCTGATTACTTACTTTCCTTCCTTCATTCTTAATTCACTCGATTGGGGCTGAGTAAACAATTTAAGTATCTTCCTTTGAGGAATTCTTTATTAAAGATTTGACCAAGAAATCCTTAGAGTGGTTCCATATTTGGAATTATTTGTAAAGGTCTTTGAAGCATCATTCTGTTTTTTTGCTTTCTTTTTGGATTGCAGTTATTGCCAATTTTGTGTGATATTGGATTTCTGTATTATTCTATGGTTTAGTTTCCTTGTCTGTATTTGACTGTTACACAATTACCCAGTGCAGTATAAACTGAAATTTAGAATTGAATACACAGTTGGAAATTATTTACAAGCTCAAAATCTGTTGCTGTCTTATTCCTTGATGTTTGCTACAAAACCTGAATGCTTGAATGTTTGTGGAAAGTGGTAACAAAAGCTTTGTAAACATGGTTGAGCTGAAGCTGAATCTTGGCTTTCAAACTCAAGAAACCCTTTTTTCCTACTCTGTCTAGTTATAATTTCTGTCATAGTCCAGACTTACACTGAGCCCTGGAGTTTATCGGTAAATCTGAATGCATTTACCCTACTGTAGTTTTCTGTGTGCATAATCCGTAAATATATTTTTAAGCCAACAGTTTCTGGATACCCATCACTGGTGATGGGGGGCATGACAACAGGGCAGAGCACAGAGCGGGGAAGGAAAAAGTGAGAGATTAGGATCGCAGCAGGCACGAGTGCAGCACTGTTTCCCAGCTTCAGTCCACGAGAGCTCCTTTGCCGTGGCACGGCCGTGTCAAGGGAACCACCAATATTTCCTATTCCCCAAAATAAATGCATAAACAACTAAAAATCCCTATCTAACAGCTTGAAGATGAAAGGAAATACAATATGGAAGATAATTAAATTCAAATATGCTTCAGGCATTTGAGGACAAAGAATCGCTTGCTTCTGGGTGGGACTGCAGGGAAGCAGAGGCCATCGTTTGTTATCATCAACACTTGGCTTGAAGTTTGGAGGGTCTGAGAATGTTTTCAGAAGGAAAGTGGTACCATTGCTGGTTTGGCAGAGCAACAAAAGGAATACTCCAATGTACCAATTAAAAGGTGTGAATGGCATTTTTATGGCTTTGTTCTCATGCAGACTTTCAGCAAAAAATGCATCCTGTATTGTAAGCCTGCTTTGGTCTGAAATGATTCATTCTGATTTATATTCTTTAATTAAAGGCTTTTAACATTTAATTATATTGGGAAAATAGCATTGGTGCTTAGGTCAGTTTATGGCACAGGAAATAATCTTATTTTTATTTTCTAGACTGTGATTGCAAAACAGAACTTCAGAATCTTCCCAAGTGGGCAAACCTCCCAAAACATTAGGTGTGCAGAATTGTGCATGCACTTGCACAGCTTGCATAGCAACCCAATTATTGCAGTTACCTGCTTTGCATGCATAATCACGTTAATTACTTGGGCAAGCTAGCTATGCATTATGCATATTTTTACAATCACTGATTGTACTGTATGCTTGTAAATATAACTGAGCTTTTTTCTAACTGTAGTATATAATGTAATGAGAAAATTATCTGTGGAGTGGTAAAGTGGTAGCTTCTATATTGCCAGGAAGGATTTCCAGCATGCAGCAATTCTAGCTGTGAACATATCTGATTAAATTACATGAGTTTAGAATGAAAGTTGAATCAGTAAAAAGTGTTTTCATCTTACTGAAGGCCAGAATTTTCAAGCTGGGTGTTCAGCATTTGGCAGCGATTTTTCTCTTCTTCATAATAGTCCCCCCAAATAATATAAATAGGAGACTGCATAAAATTAGTACTTAATAATATAAATAAATAAATCCAACTGATTAACCTGAAACTGTACAGGACATACTTAGCTTCCAGGAGATGGATGTATTCTGCAAGTCTACTTTGCTTTTTATCTTATATTCTCGGATACAAGCCTACCCTTCCAAAACTCTCAACCCAAAACTATCTCACAGGTTGTCTCTGCCTGCCTGCCAAAAACTGTTGAAGCAGAAAGGGGAAAAGATGAGGACTGCAAAGAGTCCACGCTTTTTTCTGTCACGCAGAGACACCAGGCTGGCTTGCTCTTCCTGGCACTGTTTTTTTCTTTCTTATCTTTGGTACTATTGTTCCTTGCTGATGTGCAGTTTTTGTCATGATTAAGCATGCGATTTGAGTATTGGTGCAAGTCTTTGTCATCCATCAGATGATGTCACGATTTCCAGGCACTGCATATGTTGCATTGCTAGGTAGCACTTAGCAATGTTTGGATCCCCATCTGTTACCTCTATTTGGCACATTGTGCATGCACTTTAAACTCTAAAATGTTATGACACTGTTTCCTACGTTTCTGAGTGCCAGGTGGATTGGAGCCATTCCTCGAAGGATGTGTGTGTGCCATGTAGAGGAGTAAATAACTTGGAATGGGCATGCGTCCTTGCTGTGATGGACTTGAGAGTGTCTTTACTCACTACCAAGCACAGCCCGTGTGCCAGCTACTTCCCAGAGTGATACTCCAGCTCCATGTTAATTATTTACTGAAAAGATGACAGCTATTTGGACATGGTGGACTCTGGTTGTGTTCATTTGGTAAACTACACTCATCTCTTATAGCGGAGGTATTTTCCCATTAGTGCATCTTAGCCCATCACAGAAGTGCATGTTTGCATTAAAATGGTAAGCTTCCCGCAACTATCTGTCTGTTTGATAATCCCCCCCATTCAGTTTGTTGAATGTGCCAGTTCTTCACAAACAGGTGGTAACTACATCCCTCTTTGTCTTTGCATTCTTCCTTTCAGATAATTACTTACCTGGTAAAGCTTTAAAACAGTTCTCCTCTCTGCCTCTCAAGCCATCGTTGCCATCTTCCTTTCTCTATATATCTTTCTAGTTTGTAAAAACTTACAAGCCATCTTCCTCCTTTTTTTCTTCACCCATTTTTCTCTGGTTTGGCTGGAGGTTTAGGCCAGGTAACCTCCCAAGGTCCTTCTAACCTAAATTACTCAATAGAGGTCTTCAGCCCATGCTCTCCCTTTATCTCTTCTCCCTGAGAGCATGCAGTGGGCACTGTCGCAGCTTGTACAGAACCATAAGCACTGGAGTAGTGAAGTCAAAAGCAAGCATTTTAATTATTTTACATAAAAATTATGAAATCCACTCGAAATAACTTCACTAACAGTGACCTAAATACTCAGTTCTGTCTGAATTTCTCCTAAAATTCATCAGAATTCAACTTTCTGTTGTGTTGATATTCTCAAGAATTGGATGAAAAGACTTAGAAACCGAAGGAAATAATAAACTATGGTTTGTAGACAGTGCAAATATTTCAGTACTGACCCATTTCCAACGCACTATTTTTAGTGTATGACATTTTGCATTTGTATCACTTTGCATTGAAATTTGATGTGACAATATTAATAAACTTAAAACAAGAAAAAGAAGAAAAAAGCCATTTTTTTTTCTGGGCAAGTACTGCTTAAAATCCTGTGGTCAGAAAGAGCCAAGGGTAGGGACTGGGATAGTGCCACCCTCAGGGGCTGGTGTTTCCCTTATGATACCTATAAAAAGCTATCATGTAACAAGATGGTACATTTCTCCAAACCTCTCAAAATCATTTTATAATTTAGCAGTCATGGCCTGAGAAGCCCAAGGGATTTAAGCACAAAGAACAGCAGAATAGATCAGAATCCCATTAATGGAAAGGGCAACAGGGCTGGAAAATGGTGCATTGTTTTTGATAAGCTGCTAGGTTTGTGCAGGTCTCTCACATGTCCCTTGACGGCAGGATGGTGACTCTGACCTGGAGGGCCCAGCAATTATAAAACCAGGCATATCTGCACCATGCGGTGAGAAGCAACAAGAAGAAAGAGCAAGGCGTTTGCTATCAGGCAGCATCGGTGTAATAATTAATGCACTGCTACTGCCTGCGGCGGTGGTGCCAGGTCCTGCGTACGGTCTGAGGACAGGAGGTTCATACTTACAAACTACTAGGTTGTGATCAGCTACTATTAAGAATAGGTAATAAAAATTTTCTTCCATGTTGTTGATAATGATATGTGTGTTTTCCTGGTAGATACTTTCAATACCAAAATTGACCATCCATTACTGAATTTTAGGACACAGCGTAGCTATGATGGAGCATGCATATTTGCAGAATTATGTTCGTGCAGGTCACGGTGCTCTGTCCTTTCTGCTTGTCTCATTTCAAAGATTTTTCTCAGGCTTTTGACGTACTTTGGGCTATGCTGCTGACATCAGTGAGCCTGGCTGCAACATGCAAACATAACCTGGTGGTATCAAGGCCTGTGTTTGTACATGCTCCAGAATTTCTGGGGGCTAGCCCAGTGTGTGTGTAGGTATATGTTGTTGTTGTTTTCCACTTGACCAGTTGAAGGGAAAGAAAAGTGGGCCTCAGTTTTCATATGCAAGTTTAATAGGCCTTGATGAAGTCAATGACTGATGATAACTGAACAACTTCCTCTAGAAAGTGTAGTTTTTTTCAGAATAATACCCTATCTGTATGCGTAGTGGAGAAGTCCAGGGAGATGTCTGTGCTTCTTGGACTTACCAAAGACAACGTGAACAGAAACTGGTTTGCAGAAGCAGATAATTCAGTGACAACACCAAATAAACTGCTGATCTTTTGACAGTAGCTACTAAAAGTCTGAATCAGATGCTGTTAATGTTGACCAGGTCAACAGCAGAAGGCCAGAGGTTTCCAGAGGTTTGTACTGAGCTCTGCACACTTGTTGCTGATGGAAAAGCAAAACCAACCCCAGCTTTCCATTGTGTTACCTGGCAAAAATACGGGTAATAGCAATCAAAGAGTATCTAGATGTCACAAGTAATTTACTTGAGTGCCTGAAAGAGAAGAGATTAAAATTCCTCTGAAGCCTCTAGTTTTGCAAAACAGCTCCTGTAATTGCATGAACATAAAGTGATTAAAATACATATGTTTTGCATGGCTTTTCTTACAGAATTAATTGGCAGATGTATGTGATGCTGTGGCCATAGACTGGTCAGTAACTCATTTAGCTATAGCATTGAGCGACCCACACGGTGGGAATTCAGCTCAGCCCTGCTGCTGTGCAGGAGCCTAGGACAAGGCAGGTTCGGGTGATAACTTTTTCTCATATCATGTTTCTGAATTTTCTTACTCTTAAGTGCCTTTGGAGAATGAGCTACTGAACAGAATTGACTACAAAATAGTAGTGTGGGTGGACTCAGTAGCCAAAAGTTCATAGAAAAAGAGGAAGGGAAGGAAAAGTGCTTGGAATTATATTATGCTACACAGAACTTATGCTGAAATACAGCTTCTGGCTAGGTATGCATGTTGGCTTGTATATAGCAGGCAAGGTTTTCTTTTCCTTCACTTTGATTTAGTAGTCTTTTAAGTATTTGTTCTTTTTTTTTTTTTTTTCCCCAAAGGAGCTAGCCTCTAAATGAGGTTCATTTCTGTGTTCCAGATCATGACTGAAATATAACACTGAAAAAATTGAAATGATTTGTCTTTTTCAGTGTTTGGTGTTTTGCATTTTTTCCGGAGTTTGCTCTGCAGAGATATTAACTCTGCAGAGGAAGTAACAGAACCCAGAAACTTGACTGTAAAAGAATTCTGCTTTTAATAAGTGTTTGGTTTGTAGTCATTTCCCAATTAGCCACGGCTTTCTCCTCAGCAGAAGCTGTCACCAAAATCAGAGAATGAATGCTTAATTGAATTGAAAAACTTATGATTTGGGCAACAATTGAATTGCTGTCATCCTATTCTATCTAAACGCTAATTATTTCCTCCTTGTAACCTTGTAAGTGGGAAATGCTGGATACTTCTAAAAGTGATCTAAAAAGTGGACATGCACAGGATGCTAAAAATACCAACTGTTATAGTTTACAGGAAACAATCTTATTCTAGACAGTTACAAAGGAGAAGGGACTTGAGCGCTGAGAAAATGCATTATATTAGATAGAGAAGAGGCCAGCATTTTAGCATCTTTTTGCTTTAACCATGAAATACCTATTTTGTTTTCCTAAATTTGGTCTGAACGCTTTCCATGATCAATTGTTTAAGTAACAGAAATGTGTTAAGCATAGTCATCCAAAGCTAATTCCTCCTGCTTCAGAGAGGAACTTTTCCATTTGTTCTTGACTGCATGGCAGTTTCCTTTGCGCTGACCAGATGTGTGTTTCATTGCTATAGGTGGAGCAGAGGGTTCAGACAAGAATGCGCAAAGAGATTTAAAGTTGGCCAAAAATACGACCAGCTTGAAATACAAATTGCTTGTCCCTTAAGTAATTGCTTCTGAGAAAGCAAAGCTACTCTCTGAATGACAAAACTGCACGATCTGAAAAGTGTTAGAGCATAGGAGATTTGGGGGGTACTTGGCTGAGTAGATAGTGGTCACAGTTTTGAAATTCAGCACCCATTTAAAATCATTTTTATTTTATTTTTTAAATGAGGCCTCCAAGAATATGGAGCTAGAAAATATAAGCTATTATGAGAATTTTTATATTTGCTAATGGAATCCTTTTCTATATAACTCCTTTTGACTTCCCTATGACCTGCAGTTTTAAGTGCAGCTCTTGTCTAGAGGCAGTAGTGATGCTAAAGCAGTTCGGTTTCTGCCTCAGAACTGTATGTTCTCATGTATGTACTGTGCATTTAGAAAGCACTGGGCCAAATTTAATCCTATGGTAAATTCCTAAAAGTGAAATTGCACCATAAGAGAAGACTGAGTTTTAAATTGTGCTTTAGTGAGATAAGCAAGTGCTCATTTCTTGCCAGAAAGAGGATGAGATGCAAGGCTAGGTTAGACTCACCCCGCAGCAAGGCATGGTATGTAGCCATAGTCATTGCATCCCAGAAGAAGAACTTGGAAGCAGAGATGTGAAAACTCTGCAATAGCTGGAAGCTTGTGTGTCCTTGCCTCCTGAATGAGGTGCTGTCCACATTGTTGGGATTGCCTCCTGCACATCCCCATCTTTATAAATCCCTGTAAAACTCTCTCCAAGAAATGTCTGGGTACGATAAGATTCACAGTCAAAGGGTGCTTATGCCTGTATTTCTAAGGATGTGCGAGACCTGCTTCTAAACGAATCACAGCCCGTGGCTTATTCCAAGAGCGTTTTTCTTGTGGATTGCCTTTCTGTAGCACTTAGGCAAAATAAATTGTCAAATGCCTAGAAATGTGCTGTGAGTGCAAGCATGTAATTAGTTTTAGACGGAGCATTCATTAAAGCAAGTCATCAAGTTCCTTAAGAACCATGGGCCTGATCCTCAGGGTCCTGAGCTGCAGTAGCATCCTGCCTCATCTACCCTGCATCTGGGAGAGGAGCTGTCTGCTAAAATGTTCTGTAAGCTTTCCTTAGGGGTTGTGGGCAACAAAAGCTCCACTTGAAAGGAAAAGGTTTGTCTGAAGTGATATAACATCTTATGGACTGCAAGTGGTTTCAAGCCCTCTCTGCTTTACTTAGATCGGGTTAAATTCACTTTCTACCTTTAAGTAAGTAGGAACTGTGTTTTAATTGTGGCTGCCTACGGGTCAGCTGCAGCTTGGGCTTGTGATTGATTGGGTTCTCCAGAGCAAGCCAAAATGAACACAGAATAGTCAGCAGGAGTAAACTCAGGCCAATTAGTTCCCAGTGCTATCGGCAATGCTATGGGAAATCCATTTTTTTTTATCAGTGAGAATGCAGCTAGCATCAGCAGTCTCCATTCTTCATAAGCAGATCATTGACTTATAAATTCTTCTGCTATCTTTGGGATGTTTTTATCCTCTAGCCTATTGCATGTACTAAATTCGAGAGGACATATCACTAGCTGTAGCAGTGGCAAGGCTAATATTTTCTTTTGGAATATTGTGTTATATGTCAGCTGAAACAGCAAATGCATTTTTATGGTGTGTTTTGCTGTCACAGAATTGCATATAAGAAACAGAACATGCTCCCGCTAGCAGCCTCCATTTCTCCTTCTGATTTAATGGAGTAAACGATCAAGGTTTCTAAAACTGGACTGGAAATTGTTATGTATTGCTACTCATTTAGAAAGTAAAGCTTAGTAAATCAAGGCAGTTGATTAAGCACCTATCCTAAATTATAATACAAGAGATCTTCATGCAATGTCACTGGTAATGTGTTTATGGGATTGGGTGTGCATTTCTGCATCCTTCTACTTAAATACGTACTGGTGCATAAGGAGTTTGTATGGGACTCACTACTGAAAATTATCCTTACCAGGTAGGTGCAAGAGTCCAATTAGTAGCTGGAATTTGTATGGGCCAGAACTGACAGTTGAACTTCCGGCACATCACCCCACGCAATAAATTGTATTTTTAATGTCCCATCTCTGCCAGGAAACTGGTCCTGTTCTGCAACTGTTTCCCAGCAGTCAGTCATCAGAGGAGTATGAGGTAAACCATCACCCCTTACAGTGCTCATCTGAAGAACATAAAGATTTTGACAAAAATTTCACTGGCCCAATCTAAATTTCACTCAAAATATTTTTGCTTATTCAATATTTTAAGTGTCCTTGACCTCTTAAAAATGCTCATTTGCATTGTCTTTCTGAAAGTTTTGTTGAAAAAGTTAGGTTGAAAGGGGGCACGGAAATGTGAATTGATGGTTAACCTTGTAAAGCATGAGCAATCTGTGGGGTTTGATGGCACTGGAGAGTTACAACCTCCTTGGCCTAGAGAAGTTTAACAGCAGAGCAAATAATAGTGTCAAAAGCATTGTAACACATCACTGAGTCTCGTAATAAATGCAGAGACACCACAGATATTGCATATACACTGCTATACACCAACATTCATGTGCCATTATGCTTTTTTAAGGTACTCCTGCATAAATGTGTAATATGTAAATTAGCAATAAGAAATATATCTAATGTTTTGGTCATAGCAGAAGGCATTTAATAAATGTGCATTTAATGTGTTCACCAAGGAAGCCAAGACTTAGGGGCCGGAGCAGTGGCATGACTTTGGCAAGCATCTTGTGAAAGCAAGTCAAATGATAGGAAAAGATCTGATCCTTTTCCTTGTCTTTGTGTTCGAGCGTATAGGTTTTATTTTTCTGACAGCTCCATCATTTATCATCTGTGCCACTTTTTTTTTTTAATATTGTAAAATGGTACTATAACCGATGATCAGCCAATTGTTTTATAAGGGCTGTCTTTCATCATATAGGGGTACACTGTCAAACACAGTAGGCTTGGTCCTACTAGGGTCATATTGCAGCTAACAGGCAGATACGTAGTAAGATTTATTCTTTAAATTAAAAGAAATGATTCCATCAGCTGTTTGAGAGGCAAATGCGTCTTCATGTGCATCATCAAGGGACATGCGTATTCTAAACAGTGATAGATAGACATTTGAAGTAAAAAGGTATTTTATCCTTACTATCAATCACCGTCAATCAGAGCTAGGTGACATTTCCTGTGAGCTGGATGAAAGCAAGGACATCCAGAAAGAGGTTGAGATTTTCTTCCTGCGCATGTAGGTGAGACATGTTTGCCTTCACAAATGCTTTAAACAAAGCACTTCTTGCTGTAACATTCTCAAGATGTTCTGTAGCCTAATGATTTGCCTTTGGTTACTCAATTTATGATTTTAATGCCATAAAGTTATAACAGTAAGCGCTACTCATTCTGTATCACTGGTGGGACTCCACAGCCAGAGGATACCTGTGCTGTTGTTATCCAGGTGTGGGGCTTTGAAAAAAGAGAACTGTGAAGATTCAGCCCTTCCCTGCTCCCTTTTATCCCATCAAGATAAATGTAGGGCTTCAAATTATAGGGAGGGACCCTGGGAGTTAAATTTAAGTAGATTGTGTGTTTCAAGTGTGTGGCTGTTCTGTAACTACTTTATGCTTTAATACTTTGCTTTTATCGCAAATGATGGTGTGAAAACAGCAAATACAATGTTAACAAGAGACTGTCTTGTTTTGCACATCTCTTACCAATGTCTCAATTCAAGTATTTTAATTTGGGTGGTTTTCCTTTAAGACATAACTATAAGGCAGGAGAGGAAGGGCAGATTTTTATCCGCTGGCCACGAAGAAAGTTTTTCTCAAAATAGCGTTTTGCGGGAGCAGCGTGCCTTTGAGGTCCTGCTTAAGTGCTGGGTTGGGTCAAGTAGTGTGCAGGCTGTGTCAGCTCTCTAAGCACAGGTAGGTATTTTATCTTGGTGCTTTTTAGAAGTGGCTGGTTGACATTTCACTCTGGAGACTATGTTTTTGTTTATCCAGATATCTTGGATATATTCATGGCCAGGATGTCTTCCCTGGGGTGCCTGTGCTGCCGATCAGCTATAGATACACGAACTTAATTGCCGCGTTTTCTCTGGTAAAACCCGCGCATCAGATAACCCCTTTAACAGTGCTGGGGCTTGGAAATGAGCAGTCACATAACCCCCATTCTCTGGTATCCAGATAAAATCAGAGGCAGAGGAGTTGCTGTAGGAAAGGGCAGGCAGTGTGTGAAGAGAAGCACGAGGGCTTTGGGGAGCTCTGCGGTAGCTCCCCCATGTCACCTGTGCTGCTGCTCGGTTGCAGTGGGGCTGGGGTCAGCGGTGCAGATAACCCTGGGCAAGCACATGGGCTTTGGCCTGTCTGTGTTCTCAGCCTTTTCTTTAAGATTGAATAATATTTAGATGCTTTTGCTGGGCATTGTCACTGGTTTTTCTTAGCTAGGTTTAAACAAATGCACAGTATTTAAAAGCTTAAATCAGTGAAGCAATCTCCATGCAAGTGTAGCATAGCTGTGCTTCCCTGTCATAATGTCTCTGATCAAGAGTATAATGCTTATTTTCCATGCACTTGTCTGCTTCCCTCGTAGACAAGCCCTTTGCATTAGAGCTGTTCCAAGTCCAACAGTGCCAAAATGTATTTTTGTGAAATAAAATGGCTAATTAGATCACATAAACTTTCAGAATGTAAAAAATAAAACTGTAAAACAAGCAGCTGTGCACTTGAGGTTCATCCAACCCTTTCTGCACAAGTTATATTTTGATCAGCACGAAGACTTGGAGTTCATGGCATTCACCCTTGTTGCAATCCAGCCTCAACGAAATGCTTGAGGAACTGCCTCTGTTGAAAGAACCAAGCATTTAACTTCGTTGGGCAGAAGCCCAGTTGTGGGAGTGTCTCTGTAGCACCTTCTTGTAAGCACCAATACAAATTCACGTCTCTGCAATATGCAGAATGATGTCCCTTTAAAAAAAAATTATTGCAGAGTCACATGTCTCTAAGGGAGCATACCGTGTAGAAGGAGAATTCAGAGCTTATCCTCCTTAACGTGGGTAGCAAAAATGCTGCCACGTTTCTTTGTGCAGGTTTCCCATTCAGAAGTGATTTGCGAGGAAGAAAAGGAACATATTTCATTGATTAATGAAATAAGGTGTGTGTTCCTTAGTGCTGTCATGTGGCATATATTAAGTAACTCTTTCCCTGACAGATGGTGAGTATTCCTCGTTATCTCTTCCATTAATGCTGATTTGAGCCTTGACCTCCAAAAATGTCTGCATGCTGCAAGGTCTGAAAGGGCTGAAGTCCATACAAGGAGATTTCTCCTTGCAACCTATGGGTCTTTCAAGGACCATGATTGGCATGACATGGTCTGTTGGCCCTAACCATTGAGCCAGGAGTGACATCTCATAAATAGGCGTGCAGGCAAGAGAGTATATTGCTGAGGTGTGGAGAGCCTCCTGCTTTCTTCTGCTGCTTAACTGTTAGCTAGTGTGCAAGCAAGCATCTCCCATGCTCATCTGACCCTGGGGCAGACACAGCTGCACAGCAGCAGGAGTGTCCTTCCCCAGCCTGTACACCTCAAATGCATTGAAAGTTGCTTTAAATGTAGTGAGGTCTTGGCATGTGCTACTATTTCTATTTCTTTTTCCTGATGTTCATGTCCTTTGCTCAAAAATGATTTCTGTTCTTAGAGTTTGCATCATCAATATTTTCATTAGTTTGTACAACTATTTAAAAACAAATAGAAAAGAAGTATTAATGCACACAAGCAGTTGTTGTTGTATTGAGGGGAGGAAAATAACTTGAAAGATCCAATTATTAGTGTCAGATTTTGACTTTATTTTTTGAAATAACTTAGCTTCTGAAATTGAGTAGATGGCAGCAATAATTAGAGTTCTTAGATTCGCAGTGCAATCAACAAGTCACTTGTGTAGTCTTCCTTACGGTTTTAAACAGTTTTAAAAAAACAGAAAATTATGTGTTTATAGAGATACATGTATAATATTACGTATTTATGTTTAATGCCTGCTAATCTCCATACTTCATAGAAAAAAACAGTTTTTTTTTTCCTGTTTACTTCTTTTGAGAATGTAAATTTTCGGTTCTGATGAAGAATATCCCCAATGTGTATTGCAGCTGTTATTTTTTACTGTGTATTTATTTCTATTCACTGATGAAGCGCTACTCTGTGACCTATGCGTGTGAACTACTCCTGAAAACACTCAGTGCTCAGAAGTCCTGTTGAAATCAATAGGAGAATAAAGAACGAATATTTGCCAATGTGAGCTGTGGGTGCTTACAAATACAGCTGCACTATGGAAAAGATCATAGAAGCTCAAACCTCTCTGCTTGTATACTTGTAGAGAAATGTGCCATACTGTGGAGATAAGATCTATACCTTGGCATAGCTATCTCAGGTAGGTAATTAATATTATCATCATCGTTTTACAGATGGCAAAATGGCAGCAGAGGAGATGTAGTTTCCCCAAGGCAAAAAGGCACATCCAGAGCTGATGCTGAAATTCACCTTGGCTCAATCTGTGCTCCTCTTTGCTAAGTTCTCTAGAACGGGTGCCAAAGCAGATGCTGTACTTAGTGTTCACGTTCTCTTTCACTTGAGTGAGGAGCATAGCTGCTTCTCAGCTCTCTACCTCGTTAGTGAGAAGTGAGAGGTATTTCCCCTGGGCAGTTCAATCTGTTTAAAATTCGAACCATCACTTTTCTCTTCCTTGACTTCATGAGGAACCTCTGTGTCTTTATGCTCCTTTAAAAGTGCCTTGGCCTGAAGTGTATGTAAATTTCAGACTTGGGGAAAAAAGTGCAGTTTGAGTTACTTTCACAGATGCTTTGGAGTTGCGAAGTTTCCTCCAGAAAATACAATCTTTCCTGAACATTTCAGTTCAACTGAAAAAGAGTGATGTGCAGTACTAGCGCAATACTCAGCACCTTGGCTACCCCACTGGCACAGGTATGGCTGTGTGTTGTTTATTTGAGAGGAGTGGGCATCCCAGTTCCGTGGCAAGGTCCTTGCACTTGGTGATGTTTGTCCTGGGAACATCTCTAGGAGTAGTCCATGGGAATAGTGGCATCAATGCTCCTGGTGCTGCTCTTTGTTCTCTTGGCATCGTCCCCAGCCCAGTAGAGCCTGCAGAACAGATCCCATCTGCTGATAGAGAAGCAGTCTTGAAACAAACATAAGAACTGGATAGGCTGGTCACAAGATAGAAGATTGGTATCCTGGTAAGACCATGGTCCTTCTCTGTCATTGATGCCTGGAGGGGTGCTGTTGTCACAACAGGATGTAAGAGAAAACTAGAGACAAATATCAAACTCTTTGGAAAAATAAGGGCAAGAGACAGAAGTTGATTTTCTGTAGATTTCACAGAGACAGTCTCAAACAGAATGTATTTCTCTGTATGTTAGGACTAATAAGAGCATTTAGTTATTTATATGGAAGAGCTGAGAGTGGTTCATAAAGAAGAATAAACATTACATTACCATAATTCTTCCATCTTTCTTTACAACAAAACATGTAAACGAGCTCTCAGAGCCCGGGAGGAAACACCAAGAAAATTTTTAGATCAGATGAGAGCGGGGGATCTTTATCCAAGCTGAGACTTCAGAGAAAATACAATTTAATATTTAGGCCCTGGAAAACAAAGGCGGTCCTTTGTCATTGTCAATTCAGTGCACAAATAGGACTCGGCTTTTACTGTGAAAATGTTCGCTGTAAGTTAGATTAGGTTTTTGTTTTGGAGGAAAGTGTTTTAGGGCTAGAGTTTAACTGGCGTTTTATCTGAGGCAAGGGACTATAATGATCGGATTTATCTTTAACTGGAGATCTGGTTGTATTATTTCATATAATCCATATTCAAAACATTTCAGTCTTTGCTTTCATTTCTGTTATCAGTCCAATGAAAGGAGGAGATCTGTAGGTACCTTTGTTTATCCAGTGACATATGTTCATGTGTCCAGTTCATATGGGTCAATAAAAAGGCCTTTGTAGCAGGCTAGTATTTTAGGTTATATTAAGCAGTAGAAGAGGGCAAGGAATAGAAGTTATTGGAGATAGGTTGGAAAGTTCCCTAATAAGAACTTTGGTAGGTGTGCTTTGAAGCCAGACGTAGAGGAGTCCAGTCCACATTAGCTTACACAACCTGGTGCGGCTTAAGAGACCACAAATGGACAAATGAGCCTACCCTGAGAGGTAGCCAAGCTTTTTTTTCTCTTTTTTTTGAATGATCTCTTGATGTGTTGCAGAAAAGAAAGTAAGGGGATAACGTATTTTAATTCACTGAATGTTGTGCAGGAAGAACCGCATATGACCTTATTCATCTTAAAGAAATATGCACAAATATCCACCATTTTCCTGGTGGGCGTTAGCACAACAATTAGACACTATTTTAAGTTCAGGGTGGAAGAATACATTTGTGTGAATGCAGCTTAAATAACTAGCATATTCTATGATTATTTTTGTTATGTTTGTACAGCTCCTAGCACAATGAGTATATGAATTGACTTCATTAGTAGTATTGCAATAGAAATAATAAACTATGTTAATAAAAGAATTTTAAAGTAGAAGGAATGAAGAGATGAAAAATTTGCAGAATACTAAATTATTCTTTGTTTTCATTATATTTCTAAACGCACTATAAGCTGAAGGTATTCGAGTCTTTTAATCATAAAGCATTGTCGAGACAACCAGGGTAATGTGTATCTTTGACTGCCTTTAATTGTCGAGGAGTGGAATCAAGAAATGCTCTCTCCTTCAGGAGTACAGACAATAGTACTAGCAGAATAGTTAAAATATATTTTAAATTGATTTTTTTCAATGTTTAAGAGAATTAGACAGGCTTCTTCAGCACTGTGCGGGCTTCAAGAGAACAAGAATAACAAGAACTCATTTAAATTCCAAATGCATCTCTGTCTGTGTAACCAGCTTGTTGTTGTACTCTGCAGAATTGTTCGATGTGGATTAATATTGTTGACTAAATTTACAGAGTGCAGGGGGAAAAGATTGAACTTTGCTGGGGTCTGGATTTTCCCTGTTTCTTGAAAGGAGGGCAATAGATGTGGAGTATTTGTGCACAGAAGAAAAAAATATTAAAAAAAAAAAATCAGTGTCTATTTGCTAAGAGCAGAGAGAGGGCACAATTTGCTTTAAGTGATATCTCCACATTTAGCTACTGGAGGAGCAAGTGCTTGGGAAAAACCACATGGTGCTCAAAGATCTCTCTTCATATTAGAAAAAAATAAATCTGTCCATGCTCAGCAGTCAAGATGGAACATTAATTAATGCAATGCAGAAATCACTAGGAACAAAATGAAATTAATCCCTTAAATATGCTATTTTTATTCCAAGACCTTAGCCTCTTTTCCCAGCTTACATGTATGTGTTTCTCTATCTCCAGTGAAAGTGGAGCAAATGTGCAAATGTTGGCAGCATGAAGACATCCTCATAATCCTCTGTCTCTCCAGGGAACAGGAGAGCAATGACTTTTTTTTTTTTTCTTCCCCAAAAGAGCTAGAGAAAGGGCTATTTTACCAGGGCTCCTGTGATAGTGAGTATTTGATGACTGCCTGCAACAGCTACAGCTGGGCTTTGCGTAGGGGTTGGTAAGCTTCTTCAAACTTTTGGCTGGTCAAATGTCTTGGTGAGCCAGAGCAGTGCAGCATTGCCATCAAAGCGAATGGCCCAGCTGATTCTAAAGTAAATAGACTACAAAGTGTAGGTGGGACTTTAGAAACACTAGGCATATCTGCTAATTATTTTAATTTCTTATTGCTCACTGGAGCCAGATCAATTAAGAGGAGAAGGTGATAGTAATTACTGTCTGAGATGTGGAGTATATAATTCCTTCTGGATTGCAGGGAAGGGGGGGATCGTCGGTGAAACTGAAGGCACCCCGAAGGAAAAGCTTTTCTGCAGCCTCTAATTAGTCTGTGGAGCTCAGTGACACACAATATCATTGGGAACTTTCCAAAACCTATTTGGCTAGAGCAGTTGTGACAGGGGAGATAAGGACATAGTTATAAGCAGGTGAATTGCTGTAGCCTGGATCCCTGCTGGCGTGTCTCTGGGAGCTGCCTCCTCTGGAGCCCGTGCTCCGATGGCAGCATTTTCTGTGGCTGAGCATTCGTGGTGGCTCTGTCCCTGGGGTTGGTGGGAATGCAGCAGGAGCTGAGCTCACAACATGGCTTTCCTCAGCAGAGTGATGAACAGAGCCTCTCCCCAGCTGCCTGTTTGTTGTGGAACATGAAGTTCTCAAGATCTGCCTTTCTGGCAAATTCGGCTGAAATGGGCTAAAAGATTCTGAAGGTACCTGGGGGGTGAGGGGAGTGAGTCAGGATGGCACAAAGACACACAAAGGCATAGAGATGTCAAGTGTTTTTTCCCCAAGAAACTAGGCCAAAGCACCAAACATTCATACCACCAGGGAAAGACACAATCTCCTAGTCTGCTAAATCGGCATATTTGAATTAATGGTCATGGGGACAGTTGCTAAATTATTCCATGCCTGCCAGCAACAGACTATTTTGAACTTTGATCCAAATTAGATGTTTTGCAAGAATGTCACAGACCTGATAACAAGGGAGATTACTATAATGCCCGGATCATATATGGCAATTTCTGTTGGCTCCTTATTAATAAATACTCCTGGTAAATCCAAAAGTAAAATGAGTAAGAGAGCAAGAGGGAGAAGACATGAAGTAATGATGTTTACTCAAAGCCATAAAAACAGTGCCCTGATGCAATCTCTCCTCAGGAAAAGCCTTTCATAAAATAAAAATCCCCAAATACATTTTTTTAGCCCTCAACTAGTTTAATTTATTTATTGTTTCGCTTCTTGGAGTGTGAGGTGCTTTCCACCCATTCTTTTCATTTCTCCAGTTGCAATATTATTTTTGTGACTGGTAACTCTAGCTCTCATGTTTTGTAACCTGCTGGTAGGAGTGAGAAGTAATTTTTTTCTAAAAAAGAAAAGCAATGTAAACCTGTCATCTTTAGGTTGTCTCGGGGCTGATCTGTAGTGTGGAAACCAGGAGAACCTGAGAATTGCTTTGGGTTTTGGTGCTTCCCACGTCAAATCTCATTCTTTCTCATTCTTTCCTCAACTTACTGTTCCCACAGCTTTCTCTTCTTTCATGGTGTGCAGGCTTTGCCCTCCTGTTACACAGCCTTTTCCAGTTTGCTGTGGATGCAGTTCTGGTTACAGAAGAGTCTGGGGAAGCTCTGGGGCTACGCAATGTTTCAGCTAGCACCCTTGCTCTGAGGGCCATCCCAACACCAGATATTATCTGATGACTTATTGACAGGCCAGATGAATGTGAGGCAAGTCTCTGTAGATCAGTGGCCAAGGTTGCTCCTTTTTTTTCTCTGGGTGACAGCAGTCATTCCTCAGTGACTGTGGCAGTACTTCTTCCTAAGCTTGCTATTCAGCAGCCTTTTCTCCTGAACTTTTCCTTCTATTTCACAGTTGCTTCCAACAAAAAAAACTCCATCCCTGTGTCGTTTTTCTTGCCAAAATGAAATTGTCTTATTGCCATTTATGTATATGGCGCAACGAAGGAAGTACAGACTTTCAACTTCTGTGCTGTCTTGGAAGGAAAGGAGACCAGGCTAATGGTCATTTAATGAGCTCTTCCCAGCAGATGCTAATATGCGCAGAAATAACGTGGCACAGACACAGTTTTAATGAATGAAGAATGTGGAACAGGTTTTATTATAATTTTCAATTTGCTTTTGAGTTAAGCAAGCTGCATGAATATCCAAAGACATTTCTCTCTATTTGTCAACAGATGAATGCCCTCTGAATTGTTAAGGGCAACATTTTGTGAGCAGAGAGATGTTAGCCCCAGGCATCTTGGCTAAATTGCAATTTGGGTAATTCTGTTTCACCTGCGTAAATTCCCCCCTGTAGTGTCTGTTGGACGCAGAGCTCTTCTCTGCTTCTGCCCTGCGCGGCTGTGCAGTCATACTATCCACTATTAAACAGCTGCTGCCCATAAGTAGCTGAAACATTTGGGATCCTCTGGGATGAATAGCACTGTATAAATATGAAATGATACCATTATCATGTTTGAAGTAAGATTTAATATAAACAAACGATTGTTTCAGTAGATGGTGCTCAGCTGAGTTATAGCAGCTAAGGGGCTCTGGGGAAGCAGTGGAGTACCAGCAATCCTTCCCACATACCGCTGTATCTATGAGTTTCTCGAAGAGGAGTAAGGAGAGAAAGCTTCTTCTCCTTGCAGCTCATGAAGGGCGTGATGCCTCTGAGGTATCGGAAGCAAGCTAGCCAGCTGCTACTACCAAAAGCAGAGCCTGCAGACTTAGGCAGTCTTAGACTGATACAGGTCCATCTCTTGCCCATCTTCAGGAAATGGAAAAGGGAAGACAATTTTTCTGCCTCTGGAGAGAGGTTCATTACTACCTTCTCTGTTTCCAGTGGGATAGATAAGTATCTTCTTGAGAGAGCATGTCAGGTTAACAATTTCTGTCCACTGGCTACCAAGTTATCTAGTGTATTTTTCAAGTTGTGGTGATACTAGTGAGAAGGAACCATTCCCCTGGATGGTCTCGTAGGTCAATTTTCATAGCTGCTATTGAATTATTGCGCAGCACTGTTACAGTAATGACCCGGCAGTTAGCTTCCAGACACCAGCTTCTGTTATTTCTTGAAATATGTCTTCCCATAAAAGTTCAAAATGTCACTCGCTCTACACTGATGAGGGGAAATTGTGTTGTAATCTATGGACAGGGATTTTCTTGATGCATACAGCCAGTCATGCTGGACAAAACCCAAGCTTTCCAAACAAAACATACATTTCAATAAATATCCATTTTTCTCACAGCACACTTGGTTTAATACAGTAGCTGCCATTAAAAATGTGCCATTTAGTGACAGAGTCATTAGACTTTTTTAATGGCATTTTTTGATAATTCACCATTGCAAGCATTAGTAAGGATTCAAATACCATCAATAATGGCAAGGAAAAGTTGTTAAGGCACTGTGCTGCACATAAAAGAAATAGTTTGTTTCTAGATATTACAGGGAAAAGAGACGGTAGTAAATGTGGACATCCAGGACAGTGGAGATGGAGGTAGCTGTTTTTTAGGGGCACAGACACATCTGTCTTCTGCCTCAGAGGTGTGAACTGCTGTAGTCAAACCTCCTGGACCTTCTGTCCGCAGAACGGACACAGTGTGATCCTGGAGTTTGCAGCTGTAGCTGTGACCGTGGACTCATTACCGTAAGGATTTGAGAGGAGCCCTTGCAAGAATGCAGCCTATGCAACTTCACTAAAAATATTTTTATTGAATAAATGCGGTATTTAAAAGATTACCCTCTGTGTTTTCGATGGAAACCTCTACTTCAAACAGCTCCTTCTTTGTTGCTTACAGGAACACCAGGAGAATCACTAGATTTACCATCTCATTATCACCTTCATGGGGATGCTTCTTTTCTATTAGTGTTTTCATGTTGCCTGACTGAAAAATGAGAAATAAGTGTATAGAGACCTTTGAACAAAAGAAACCATGAGGTGAATTTTCAGCTCAAGTTTAATATTTAACTGTGATGGTAATCAATGGAGCTGTATTGATTGACACAGCCAGCGAATCTGGGTGGGACTTGGGGTGGCTGCTGTGGCTTGTCATCGACTCTGAGAAGCCTGTTTGTGAATGTCTCTGATTTTTAGCATTAAGTGCTCTGTAAGGTGCGTACTGCTTCCTGATATGTCATCTTCTGAATCACTAAGAAAGCTCTCTAGTAATATTGAGTTAACGCGTCGTCTAACAGAAGTAAGTTCAGAGCAAAACATTACGGGTTTAGTGTCATAAAACGCATCTTCCTTAATGAATCTCCTGTCATGAAGTCCATGGCCATTTACCATTTATCAGAGGGGAGTGTTTAATACCTTTGTGTAGGTCTCCAAATTAGGTGACTAAGTCAGAAGGCTGTTCTCCCCAGGTGTCCTGCTTAGTCAGTGCAGAGAGAGATGCTCCTTCTGTGGATGATTCACCAACTTCCAAGTGAGCCTTTCTGCTTTAGACAGCTGTCTAAAAGGGGTGAAAATTCTCCTGGAGTGCATAACAGTATTTCTGTTTGTGGTCTCTTGCCTTGTCTCAGTCACCAGCACTGCTTCTCCTGGTACTGATGCTTTTAAGTATCCTGAATGCTTTATGTACCAGCGTTTTATTGTGGTTTGTTGCTGGGAGGTCACAGTCTTGTTGGTCTAATTATTTTCTACTGATAATTACTGCTAGTATTTTATGCTTACTGCCCTATGCTACCACATAGGGATAGAGTCCTATGGTGCTAAGCACAATGCAAAACATAATAAGAAAACGATGCCTACATGAAAAATTTACAAGTGTAATATGAAGTACAGTCCATCATTTTAATAGGCAGGAGGAGTATGTGGCCTTTTGGTGATGATTAAACATGATGGGCAAGATGCAGCCTCCAGCTCCCAGTTCTGAAACAACAGCAAACGTTTACACTTATTATAAGAGTGCTTGGACAGCAGCAAGCACTAAAGCAGTATTTACTGTTTCAACCAAAATGGGAATGTGGTTGTCAATTTAAAATCTCTAGGAGAAAAGAAAAAAAAAAAAGTTGTTTTTAAGTACTAGCTGATTTCTTTCTGGTTAGTCAATAGTTAAAGAAGTTTGTGTATATCAGATTTATCTGGAAAGAAAGGCTCAAAGTAATCTACACAGTATATTTTTCATGCAGAAAAATGGAACTTGATAAATCTAATGAATTAGCAAATGCAAAGGTGAAATTGGTGAGGTATCTTCAAAACATAATAAAAAATAAAGAATAGTTATTAGCCTGTTTGTAATAGATTTACATAAAATGCAAGTCTGGCTGCAGTTCACAACTTTACCCAAACACCACATCTAATTTCTGCGTCAGGAAATACAACTTAATTATAAACTATGAACAGGTTGGTTGGGCGTTCCTTAACCTTGCTTTCGAAATGCTTGTGGTAAATTTACCAAGTGTCTTGAATTGAACCAATATTTCATAAGAGTTCCAACTGTCATTTTTACAGTGAATAAAGAACTTGGAGAATGAGGGAAAAAGTACCAGTTAATTAGTTGCTGAAATCACCAGAAATGTTCTGCAGGCTCAAGGCAGTGCAGTGATTTACAAAAACTTACAGCTGTTGCTTTAAGAGAAAATATTTTGATTTATATATGTTTGTGTATATATATCTGTAGATACATTCCTCATTCAAGTAAAGCATTCTTTTCCTCCTCTTCCTGTCAATCCAAAGCATCATAAAGTACATGCAGGATTTGTCCTCACACAAGATTAGTCCCATTGTTTACTTGGAACAGGGCTGCGGTTCTCCACCATTCTCTGTTGTGTTCGTGGTACCTCACCAGTCCTCCCCGCTTGCTTTTGCTTCCACGTTACAGAGCTTGTTTTCTCTGCACTTTGATGCACCCAGTGCTGCAGGAGATACTACGCATGTGACAGTAGTCGCCAGGTCTGTCATCTCCCATTTGATATGAATAAAATAGGGAGAAATAGGAAAGCTTTCCAAGCTGGAAAAGCAGCTGCTGACTCATTGTCTTCTCAGGGCATGAGTGGGGCCTTCCTGAGAATTTCTGTGGACTTCAGGAAATCCAGTGCTGCCTTTACTCTGGCTGTTTGATTACAGTTACCGAGGCAAGTCTTTTAACGCCGCTTCCCTGCAAACAGGACTTTTCTCAGCCTTTCCCTACAGTGTTTCTTTCAGCAGTCTGCCCATTACCTGCTAACAGAGCAGTCTGTTTTAAAGAGCTGGAAACCTCATCCTCAAGTTAAAAGGGAATTTCAGACAGTTTTGATGCTACTAAAATTTGGCAGAGTTTCATGGGCTAGGATAACAAAAGGGATTGATCTGTGTAGTCAATAGGTTGTCTGCCCATTTCTCCCCATTCGACAACCAAGCCTTTGCAGACAAAGAGGTTCTGGTGAGCTTCAACATAACACCATGCTCTCAGGCTGGCGTGATAGAGAATATAAAACAAATATGTTGAGACAGAAGTTCTGTACTGATCTCAGCATGATGAATTGGTATGCCAGAGGTCCCGCTTCAGTACTCCTCGGAGCTTTTTGCTATAATATCACCTTTAAACAAAGAGAGTCTTCTTACAAGGCTATCAGTTGACTTCCAACTTGCTGCTAACAAGACTGCTGTTTCTCCCGAGGGACTCAACCTGCCTTGACTGTTCTGGTTCAAGTAATTCCTCACAAAATCTTTCCCAAACACAATTTGCTTTGAATTGTCCCACTTAGCACCAAACTATGGCACTCATCATTCAATCCAGCTGTACCAGGGCAAGCATTTTAGGTGAAGATCGTGTTGGTGAGCATCATATATAGATGCTTAAAGAGATATTTGTTTTCTGGCTGCTCTGGGATTTGGGTGATGTCTCAAGAGGTTAAGAAATGTTTAAGTTGTATTTGGAAATTGTGGAAACATTGGGACGCATGTGCCGTGAGGTGGTGGAGAGAATACATTTCTGTAAGATTCTGCTCAACAAAAACACTTTTTTTTTTTTTTATTTTGTCCTTAATAAGAGGTGGAACACTGGAAACATATACCCACTTGTTGCGAAACAACTTGCTTTGATGGTTAAAAGTAAGAAATAGGTATGCTGTGTGCAATAATAGTCTGCACAATTACTTACGCTACCTATGGCTATGAGCATAATTTCAAGAATACAAGTAAGCAGCATATANCTGTAAGATTCTGCTCAACAAAAACACTTTTTTTTTTTTGTCATTCTGTCCTTAATAAGAGGTGGAACACTGGAAACATATACCCACTTGTTGCGAAACAACTTGCTTTGATGGTTAAAAGTAAGAAATAGGTATGCTGTGTGCAATAATAGTCTGCACAATTACTTACGCTACCTATGGCTATGAGCATAATTTCAAGAATACAAGTAAGCAGCATATAACAGTTTGAGAGAGAAATCAAGATAAATATTTTATCCAGTGTTTTATATTGACAAGGAGTTAGACTTTGCTCTGGCCTTGTAGGGCCAGAGCAGTGAGTGCATGGCAGCAGGACATCAAACTGTGCCTGCAGTATACGTGGAAAGTGAAGAGGAGACAAAGGTCAGGGCTGTTTGCCCATCTTACCTGGTTTATTAATTTGTCAGCTCAAAGAACCACTGTGGTATGGCACTGGTCCAAGTTACAAGCTAATGTGTGGAATTACTTTGAAACCAGTGGGAATATTGCAGTTGGTTTAAGTAGGAGAAGCAATTTGCTTGTTGTAGGGTTAAATATAGAAGCAGTGCCCTATTTTCATATGTTTTTATTTATTGACTACTTCTTAAAAAGCCCACTTTAAACATTAATGGTCATTTTAGAGTATTAACTCATCAAGTAGTTAGTGGTTTAAAGACTTTTAAGAACTGTTCAAAGGTTTTTAGACTAAATATTACAGTATATCAGTTAACACATTGCCTAGCTTTAAAAATGTAGTGTTTCCAATGCATGTTTGACATGCTTGGGGCTACTCCAAGTCTTGATACTCAGAAGGAACTGACTGCAATATTAGGCTTTAATATTTTATGATGAGAGTCAAGCTGTTTACGAGGTATGTAGGAAAAGTGGATTATATTTTGTCACAGTGCAGGTTTTCACTCAAGGCTAGGTACATGAATCCTATATAATGGAACAAATTTAGCTCCTCTACAATAGAAGACATAAAATGTGACTATTAAAAAATAAAGAATATATTGTATATGTTGAATATATGCCTTGAAATGTATTTACCATAATCATATCCTTTTTTAGAAGGCAGAGGAGTAAAGAATAGTTCAGATGTTAAAAGATGATACTAGTAGAGCTTTTGGTCTGTAAATATCTGGGACGTGCTTACCTAACATATATATGTGTATGTTATGAAGGGTGGTCTCCCAGAAGCATAGGCAGATTTTCAGTTCTGATCCAGGAGAATGCTACTTTCTGTCTTGCTCTGCTTTTTTCCATTCCTGGTAATGTGCATAGATCTGGAGTGGAGTAAAAGGATGCTGCTCAGCCTGAGGTCATGCACTGGTGAGAAGCTCTTTGATGGCTGGAAGATTACTATTTAGCTGGTGATTTGGATATCGTGCCAATTTCATGCAGTTTGAGTGTGGCAGAATGACTGTAACTTGACTGTAGAGTATGGTTTTTTGTTGTTGTTGTTGTTGTGTTTTTTTTTTTAACAGAGGCTCGGATAGGCCAAAGAAGAAGTGATTTGTGCATTATTATTGCATTAAGGGTGCTAGATAAGCAATTTAAGCTGGATCCCAGAAATGTCCATTCAGTTTTTCAAATGCATGTTTTGAAGTCATTTCTGTATGTTTTCTTCACACTACCCTAGAACCTTGCATTCATTTCCCCCCAAACAAAATCATCCTTTTAATATTTATCCGTATTTACTAATTATATGTAGTTCTCTCTTTACTTCCTGTTTCAGATATAATTTAGTTTCTCTGTAGTAGTTTTTCAGGCTCAGATCATTTTTTAGTTGGGTGTTAATATCTTCATGAATTAGAAGAACAATAGCTTGATTCTTTTTTTTTTTCTTTTTCTTCTAGTAAAGTGTTACCATTCAAAACTGAACAGCCTTAGTGACTGGAGAAGTGTTATTATATAGTGTGGGAATTACTGCAAGATGACTGTAAAATGCAGTAGAATTTCAGACTTTGATAATAAAGATTCATCTCAGATCTCCTGAGATTATAAAGGTGTTAAATGACTTTCTTTCTGTGCCTTTCTAATATTTCAAATTTCACAGTAACATCGCTGTCAAGATCTATTTGACATTCTATAACACTTCCTCAAACAACAGCCTGTCTCTTCTCCTGACAGAGAGCATGCTTTGAATGAAAGTTCATTAGTCTATTGAAACATCTCAGTTAATTGCTAAGCTAGTACCCAGAATTGTCAAGTTCATATTTCCATCTGTGCCACAAGCATAGCAATAAAGAATTTTTTTGGACAGGTTAATTTGCCTAAAATACCATGTAGTCAATCAGAGTAACAAAGTTGTTGATGGGAGCATCTGTCAAACTGGAGCTTTCATCAGAGCTGTCCCTCTTTGCTAGATGAACAACTCTGGCTTCCACGAGTTGGCAGAAATACAGCAAACAATAACAGCAGCTGCACTAGAATAATGTTATTCCGATGCTAAACACCAAACAGCTGGGTGTTGCATTGGTAAGAATGGTTTATAGTTTAGCTTCTTATGAAAATAAAATTCAGTCATTCAGATATAGCATTGTTTTAATATTTAATTTAGATTGTTTATATTATTTGCATTTTGTTAATTTTACATTTCATATAATTTGCTTGAAAATAGCACTTTCTTTGAAATTGTGTATGTGCATGTGCATGCATAAAGATTCCTAATACATGGTGCTTTTCTATTTCTTTTTCTTTTTTTTTTTTTAAAAAAAAGGCAAAAACAAATTAAATGTCTTCATTAAAAGCAAATTAAATGTATAAGCTGAAATTATTTAAATGGGTTGGGAACTTGTACTGAGATTTCCTAGGCATGCACTACAAGGCCTGTAGTGTGCCATTAATTTTCTGACAATCAGAAAGATCATTTAACAATTAGGTTCCAATCTTCTACTGTATTTCTCTCATCATTGGTAGTGCGTACAACGACTACATCCAGTATTTGTTATATGAAACACATTAGTTTTAATGGAGAGAGAAATACCATAACTTCATTTTCCTACAAATAATGTTTTTCATGCTCTACAAAGTGAGCACAAAACTCAAATAATACCAGCTACATCAGTGGATTTAGCCTAGATTTTGTTATAGCGTGAGAGGGTAAAATTTCACCAGTAGCATCCAGAGCTGTAGAACTTAAAAAGGGATGAGATGTGATGAAAATTGCATTATCCTAAAATAAGTTTGTCTGTGCCTTTTCACTAGCTCTAAGAAAAATGGAGCTTCCTTAAAATGTTTCCCTGAAAATGTCTGTTTTTACTGTTGATGACTATAAAAACACGCATACCTGTGTGAACTGTGTAACTGCTGTCTGGAAGATAGCTTTGTATATGAGTGGTTTTTTATGGGCATGCCTGCTTTCCGTTGCAAAACTTAGCATATTTGAAAAACTGAATTATGGCTGTAAAGTGGTAAAAGTCCTAAATTAAGTACTGATGATTTCACTTTGTTATGTGCCACCATGGTAAGCGTTTTAACTATTAGATCTTTTCTGTTGGTCCAGGGCATTGGTTTGTGCAGTAGTAATGTAGGTGCTTGAGCGTTTTTGTAAGCATGTGGCATATTCTCTGCAGAAGGAACACTGTAGATCTCATAAATTGTATACCCTGTCTTAAAAGTGTGTGTGCACTTGGGGGACTTGTAAACAAGGATAGGGCAGGAACCAGTTAAGCATGAATGAAATGCTGGCTTCCTTTAAGGCACCAGTTTTGCCATTCAGTGAAATAGGGCCAAGATTTCTCCCATGCAACTGTATTGTTACAAGGTACAGCCACTTTGGAAGGACCTTAGAGACTGTAAGGTCTTTGTTACAGGGTGGTACAGTGCCAGCACACTAAGGCCAAATTGCACTAATGGTAAATATGTGGAGGTGGAGTTTGAAGAGGAGGGAAGACTGCCCTCCTTTATTTTTTTTTGCTGAAAGTAGGAGTTAGCATTTCCAATTGCTCTCCTGCTTCCTGCCAGGCCAAGGAAGATGCTCTTCCCTGCAGCTGTGCAGCCAGCTTGCTAAGAGCAGGGTGATCTCCCTGCCCTGGGTCCATCTGTGTCAGCTGGACGGTGGGAAGACAGCCAACTGGCGTGCAGGTTAGAGAGCGCTGTTTGATGGAGAAGGTTTCAGTCACACTGTGCCAGATAGTGAATATTGAAACTTTCCATAGGATTATAGCACTTCTGAGCACTTTTGAGCAAAATTCTCAAATGGGTTTTCTTGTTGAAACGTCACAGGGCATTTCTGCACACACATACACAGGTAGCTCTGGTAGCCAGATATCCGCCAGGCGCATGAGACACCAGCAGTGAAGTGCCTTGTGTCCCTGTCTCCCATCCCTCACAAGTCATCATAAACCATTAGTCTTTCAGAAGCACAGTGTGTTGTTTTTTTTTTAAATGAAGATCTGTGAAATGTCCGAGGTGCACCACAAGACAGAACCAGAAGATATATATATAGATGTATATATCTCACAAAGGAAAATAGTTTCTTGACCATTTGTAGTTTTAATCTCTGTGATGTAGCGCAAGGTTTGCCTTTGCAAATTAACCATGCTTATCAAACTAAGAGAGATGTTGTAAGCTGTTTATTTGCAAAGCACTTTAAGATCCTCTTCTAAAAGATGGTTGAAGTGTGCCCAGCATTAATACTATTTCTGTCCTTCCTTGAGAAAGCATCATTTCTCCTTCTGAATGCATTTACTTTTCCATCATGGCTGGGTTCCCTGGCAACCTGTGAAGACAAACGTGTGTGTGTGAGAGAGAGCATCGGGTGTTACAAAGGTCTTCCATGGGATATGGAGCCCCTTGTCACTGCCTCATCCTAATGTTGGGAGGCTTGAGGAAAGGAAGAGAGGACAGGGGAAGGTTAAACACAAATTTGTGGAACGTTTGATTCCATCCTCCATCCACATTGTCCTGCTTCTCTCCTGACCTCTTAGATGAGGAGGGAGAGCAGTTGGCAGGGAAGATCTGGACAATAAGAAAAGGCCACCAGTTTAGGAAAAACATAAGCCTATCAGCTACTCGGTATTCTGTAAGGCTGTGGAGGAGAACTTAGCTCATCTTGTTAATGTCATATAAACATGTCTTATTAATAATGATAGAACCACTCAATCCTATCCAAAAAGAATATAAAAAGATCAGCTATGAGAAGAGGTCACGGCATGGAGAAATCTTTTCTGAATACCAATGTCCATACAAATGTCTAGACAGGTATCTTTCTGTCTGTTTTTTAGAGCTTTGTTCTTCACAAAGTCAACAGAGGTTTGCAGAGAGCCTCTACTGTTTTTGTTGTCCTGAAGTTGTGATTTTTGCCCTTGGAATTGACCCAAGTATCTCAGTATCTGCAGAGGTTTTCAACCAGGTATTCAGTGCAGTATGGTTCTGAGAGTTTACCCTCATTTTCCTCAGTTACCATGTCTTTTATCACTGGACTCAGTCCTGCCCTGGGAACCATTTCCTTCCTGAAAGATCTCACTAACAAAACGTATAGCTGCATTTACCAACTTTTTTTTTTTTTTTTTTTTTAAATCCCCTCAAACTTACAGCTATGAAATAGAGCTTTGTAGGTGTGGTGGGTTTCTGCAGAGCTTTACAGATATGACTGCAGTGCCAGCCTGGAAGGCTAGGTGCTGGAAATCCCTATGCTAGGTATCACGACATTCTGAACACCTCATCCCAGCAGTGTTTTCCCCTTATTCTAGTACTTATCTTCATAAACCCTCTGAGTTGGAAATGGTTACTTACAAGTTACTGTGTGAGAGAGAGTGGCTCCTGATCATACTATTTTTTTTTCCCTTGTTTGGATTGTTTGAACTTTTTGTTTTAAAAGGATGAACTGAAAGTAACTATGAACCTTTGTACATGGCTTGCATAAATTGAGTTCAGTTGTGATTACTGACTTTATTTAAAAGTGGAATAATTCACCGGTTGTTAATGGCCAACTTTTAAAGAGAGGTCTTGATCCTGTGTTAACTTTACATTCCTGGAGGAGAATTTCTCATGAAACCAACATAATGTGTTGCTAATGATTATAGAGCCCATTGGCTCCCTGGGAACCATTAAGCTAGAAGACCATCTGCTGCCATTAGTCCATGCACGCCGTTCATGTGGTTTACCTGCGGGTGATGCGCAGGGAGGTTGGCCAGTGTGTGCAAAGCAAGTGTCAAAAACTGGAGTTGGGGCACGTGTGGGCTTGTAGTGTTTGCCCTATTAAATTCTCAAGTACTATTGAAGAAGTACTGAACATGGAGTCAGACCAGTTCTGAATTTGCAAGGAATCCCAAAACAGATATATTGTAACCATTTACTGAGGCTTAGTGGGATTAAGTCCATAATCATAGCCAGGAACAAGAGAGAGCCTAAAACTAAATCATTTCCCAGACAACAGGAATAACAGGAGAGATTGGAAATTGCTAGAGTATCCTCTTTTAACCAACCATGCTGTCTTAATCAGCTCCTTTTACTCGACGAACTGTGACAAGGAGTCTGGACTCGCAAAGCCCTGGGTGGCACACAGGACATGCAGAGGTTAATGCAGTCTGAAGCTGTAAGGGACTGGTAGGGCACTGCATGACTTTCTCTAGATCACAGGCTGTAGGATTTTACCCAGTAACTCTGTTGCTTCTGTAACTTCTATGCAGTTAAAATGCTCTTTCCAGAAAGGCAACTAGTCATGATTTGAAAGCAGTGAGATGTGGAGCGTGCCCCTCCTTTTGACCCTTTGTTCCATCTCCTAAGTGCCTTCACTGTAAAGAAAGTAGTACCCTACAGCTTATTTTCTGCCTTCAGTCGGTGGCCATTAATTCTTGTTATTTCTTTGTTGGGTGGAGTTCCTTTGTATCCGTATTTTTGCCTTTTGGATTTACAGAAACCTTGAAATGTGACTGTTGCAAGTCCAGAGGTCTCGCAAATACAAGCCAGCAAGCCTGCCAGCTTTCATTCTGCCTATCGGTTAGTCTGATAAAACACATTATGTCTTCCTATAAACCCTGATAACCTAACCTAAAAACCAGTAGGGCTATGACAACGCAACACCGTGTTATGTTCATATGTTGCATCTTATATCTGCACTATCATTTTGGGTTTGCGTACATTTTCCTTCCCTTATTTCTGTCTGTGAGCTCATGCACTTTGTGGCACTATAGATTATATCATATAAGAATGACAGTTTTATTTGCTTTTATTGTCCACTGTGGAAGCATTGCAGGTTTGATTCTAAATTAATCTTTATTGTGTTTTTAAATTTCTTCTTATTCCTTGACATAACATGCTATCTCTCAGACTTAGCTTTGCTGGCTACAATCAATTTATTATTCATAAATTCTCTGTTTTGACAGCAGTAGACTGGATTCAATTACTGCCAAAAGGCCCAGTCATACCAGGCTGTGGTGTTAGAAATGAATTGTTCAGCAACGTGATCTGTCTTAGTGAACATTAAGTGATGCTTTGATAATTATATAGACATATGTATGCAGCCCAAAAAAAAAAAAGAAGGCTTTGGGAACATTTTTTGTTACCCCCTGTGGAAAGCAGTAGTGAACAGTGGAGGAAAGTAAATTGACAGATTGTTATTAGCTGAGGCATTGTGTAAAGTCAGCTATGGCTTACTGATACAGCTCTGCTGTGCATGCAGCTGGAGGGTGGACAGCAGCAGAAGACTGAAGACTGCAGCAATACAGAGAGCAGGAGACAAAATTAACACCATCATTTAGTTTTATTTGTTACAGTTTTAAGTGAGCTGGAAGACAAAAATGTTTAAAATAAGCCCTCAGAGACTGTGCCAGAGAATCTCAGAATCTTCATATTTTCCAAATGACAGAACCGTACCTCTTCTATTATTTTTATGGTGAAAAAGGGAAGACAAGTCCAGGTTATCTTTCAGGCTGACAGGTGTGAGGATCGACTGTAGGAGTTTTGAAAGCTGCACAGGGTGTCTGTCAGAAGGCAGCAAGTTTTGCTGACAGCATCAGATTTACACACTTGCATGGGCACACACATCCTGTACACCCAGGCAGTGACTAAATGCTGGTTTCCTTCCTCAGACTACATTCCCGTTCCAGGATAAAAACAATTTCTTATTGAAATAAGACCCTGCAGACACTGTGGGTAAAGAAGCTATTTTGCCTGAAGGTCTTCATTGAATCTTGAATTCAAGAGATTTACTTTTTTGTCATTACTGTTTTCCCTGTCTGGAGTTGCATGTGGATGGGGCTTTGAGCAACCTGATATAGTGGAAGGCAGCCCTGCCCACGGCAGGAGGGCTGCAACTAGATGATCCTTAAGGGTCCCTTCCATCCCAAACCCTTCTGTGATTTTATGATTAAAACAGGTGTAGGAGGTGGCCAGAAGAAAGCTCCATGTTTATATGTTGCATGGCCAGGCTTTTTTCTAGAGCAAGAGTGGAGAAATTTGGTATGTGCTATCTTTTTTGCATGTGGAAATGCACAAGTTCAGATGCTGAAATCAGCCCCATGGAGATCACGAGAGATGGATGGATTCTCAGGAGAATTCTCAAGAGTTCCTGTTTCCGGCAGCTCAGTGGAGCTGCAGAACTTTTAGAAGAACCGTTCTGCAAATGTTGGGATCCATTATGGGAGAAACTCACTGGGAAATGCAGTTGTTTCTGAATGTTTAAAAATGTGCCAGAAATTGGAGCTCCAGGGAGCTGAATTCTTTTGAAGGTCAAGTCCTAAGTCTTTCAGATAACAATTTCATGTAATGCCTTGAGGAGGAAAACTGACTTTTCATTACTGAGTCAGCTGATTCACCTCACCAGCTTATAGCAGACAGCTCGGAAACTAATAATAATTATGCTCAGCTCTTCTAACAGTATTTTGCATGAGTAGATACTGAGGCAATGAGGCATTGCAGGAAGTCAATATCATTACAGTTATTTTACACTCAGAGAAACTGAGGCAAAAAGGTGTGTGCAAGGTCATTCAGTAATCCACTGGTAGAGCTGTGGATACAGCCAAACCCTGCACTCTGTAAGCTCTTTAAACTATTGACTTCTTGAAATTGCCACAGAGATTCTGTTTAAATGCAATTTGTCTTTCATGAACACCGGCAAAAACAAAACAAAAGAATCCAGTAACAACTCTCCTCTTCCATACTCTCTCTCAAGTGCATTTCTTTTCATTTCTATTTCACTATTTTTTTTTTCTTCAGCAGTGATCAGTGATCAAGGGAAACATTCAACATTCAAAAAAAAAAAAAAAGAAAGAAAAGAAAAACCCCTGCAAGTAGTGGACAGGAATTAGAGAATTAGAGAAAAAAAATACTGATGCTGAAGCTAATAGATGTATTGATATTTTCAGGATAAGAATCCAAGTGTTTTGTTTGTTTGTTTTATGTCATTCTCAGAAGAGTGCCTAACCTGCTACTAAGAAAGTAATTCAGAATAGGATATTGCAATTTATCTGTGAGCTTGTCCATGGTTGCTATAATTTTACAACTTTCTGAACCTCCTGTAGCGGTTACTGGTATGACGTTGGATTTCACACTACGCATGCAGTTACTTCTGCACACTCATGTGGACATGAGCAAGCACAATCGAGTTAACTTCATCTTTAGCTTGTGTATATGTTTTTAATGACAGCAGCCAGTGTTGGCCTTCTGCTCAGCTGTTGAATCTACATCTTCCCTACTGCGTGCTATCAGCCTCTCTCCGTGACTTTCCTCTGGCACCTCTGTTGATGGTACTATAGCTGCTTGCAACACTGCTGGGGCATTTTGCAAGGAGCAAGAAGCTGTATAGCATGTGCACTTCTGTCATGACCATATGCTTTGTGAGTAGCTTTTTGGTTTGGCTTTTATGACTACTTGGATCAGTTAAGGCTTTTTTGATACCTTCTGTTACCTGTGCTTCAGCTTGTCAAATTATTAAACGACTGATCAGTTGTTTTTATTCAGTAATGTATTCTGCTCATTAAAATATTACTCAGGGAAAAAAAAATCAATTAATATCAATTGCCAGCTCTTCCTAGAATCATGTCATAAAATTCTGTTATAACTATCTTACCTAGGGGCAAAAAAAACAAATGTTTTCCTTGCGAATGTTTCTTATAAAGGAAAACAAAAGAGTGGAAAATGGTGGAGAAAAGTAGAAACAAATCACCGTGCTATATATTTTCTATATTAACTACCATTCTGTAAGATAGCAGTGGGTGTTTAAAACCACATCGTTTTTCCTTGTAACTGATTAATCTTAGTCTCTAATACAGCAGGAGTTGCGTTAATTGACACTCTTCTTACTTTTTTTCCCCATTCTTATGATAGCTTGACTCCAATATAAATAGGATGTTTTAGCATTTCATTTTTTGGTTAACTGGTCTAACAGATATTTAAAATTCTCCATGCATAGTTTGGCTTCTGTCTGCGTCCCTTCATTTTAAACTGATTATCCTCTACTTCAAATGGTGAGTTCTCCAACTAATCAAATGGTTCCTGGAGAAGCTAAAATGGAATGTGAGTGGGACTGAAAACTTTGCCGAAGAAACAAAGTATTTTCTTGCTTGAGTCATGCCATCACTGGCAAAGCTCTGGAAAAGGAAGGGCCAGACTTTCATTTGGGGTGGGGCAGGGAGATTGTGTCTGCATGCATGGCTAGACAAAAGGGCATTTACAATGGACCAAACTGGGCTGAAGTACGCCAAATAATTGTGCTGAGACAGGCGATAGATCTTTTTCCCTAGAAAATGTTCTGGAAGGATCCAAGCAGGCTAGCTTTTGCTCCTCTTCCCTGCTTTTCTTCCCTTTTTTCTTTCTCCATCTGAATGAAATCTACCACTGGAAAGGAATTAAAAACTGAAGAATATCCTTTTTCTAATTTTGTTAATAAATCCCTGCCTGATTTTTTTTTTAAGTATTTCTTAAAATAGTATGCATACGTAAGCTACCTTTGAACTCATGGGAGATCCCAGGCTACACTGAGCTCCAGGTAGCTCTGGCCAGAATGTTACTCCTGCTACGTGGCTAAAAGCAGTGCAGTGGCTTGAGGTTTCTGCTGTGATGACAATGCGCAGCTCAGTGTGTGTATTTAGTAGCAGAAGCAGCAAAAGGCACAGTTTTGGTGGTTAGCTATCTACTTCAACAATCCTTAGAAGCCTCAGCACAACACATCACAACAGAAAAAGAATTTATAGCTGAAGGGAAGCTGCACTGTTCTGGGAGCGAGTCAAGTGTCAGAGAGCATCCGGAGGAGGATTCGGGGAACAGTGAGCTTTGGAGGGCTGCAGATGATCTTTGGATGCTCAGTAATCGTTCAGAGTCTATCTACTGACCTTCCAGTACCACAGCCTAGTGCTCATAGGTACCACAGGTAATCATTAATGGCTTTCATTCTCGGGCATTACAGATAGGGTACCTGCCATCTACTTCTCATTGAAACAATACATCCCCTCCTGAGATATGGAAAAATACTGAACCTGAAGCTCCGTTCTGTAAGGGTTAAATATTTCAGGAGGTCTTCACATGTCACTAGAATCTGTCTTTAGTATCACAGTAGGACAACTACTTTTGCAAGCTTAACTTTTCCCCCATGCTTCAGCTAACTGGAATGCTACTTCCACTACTGCAGCTGCTACTTCCTTTTGTATATCCAGTTGTAATCCAAATTTCACGCTGTCTTTGGTCATCCACTTTACTTCCTACCAAAGCAGTTTCTCAGACTTTCTGATAAGGAAATCATCATCACCTTAAAGCTGATTGCAATATCTTCACTCCCCCCTTCCTCCCTCTCCCCATCAATGACACCATGAAGTCTGGCTCCACTGATAGTGAAGAATAAAAAGAAGAAACCAGCAAGAATGGATGTTGCTGTCAAAAAAAAAATTATGTACATACAGCACATACTCAAGTAAAAATACTGCAGTCTATAAGGTCTGGAAACCATTCATGGAGTTTATCAAAAGCAATGAATTAAATATGCTAGATCAACAATGATTTATTGTCTATCTACCTGACCCCTAGCTGATGTAATCAATATATTTATGATCCAGACTGTAAAGTGTCTAAACCATATAATGTGCATTCTGTGATATCCTACTCCAGCAGTAAGCTAAATAACCAGTGGCTACATCAACTCACATGGTAATTTAATGTCTTATATCCCATTGATTAAACTGATTTCTTTCATTGGCTGTATATATAATTTGCTGTTTTATTATTTTTTCTTTTAGTGAATACTTTGTGCCTTGTGGTTTCCAGTGTACTGTAGTAAAAGAAAAAGAATGTGTTAGATGTGTTGAGATCTTGAAGGGCAATAAAGGGGGTAGCGTTTCTTTATATCGTGATAAATTTACTAATCAATAATAATCCTTTTTGTGTCTCACACATGAAGCTGTTACTGAGATCTCAGAGCAAACTCAGGTACTCTCTCTCCCACCCTACCTATACTACAAGTTAAGAACCTGCAAAATACATGCATGGCAAGGGAGTGCGCTGCAATGCAATGGAGAAGTGCCCATTGCTAGCGTTTTCCTCCAGGAGGCAGCTAATGGGGCTTTGCCAGTTAAAGGAGCACATGCGTCAGGCTATGTCTGCTAATTGCTGTCAACTTGGCAGACTGTTGCAAACCCATTGCGGTGAAGAGCTATTCTTGCTAATTTTTGTTCACTAACTATACCTCATTCCCTTCATCCCCTACACCTCCACCTCCCAAAGCCCCCATAATGCCATGCTCTGAGGCTTTTTAATAGATTTCATTTGAGAAAATCATGTTTTTGTGATATCTTCATTTGATATCTTTCTAATTGTGTTCGAAAGTACCCAGAACTTTCTGTTTTTCTTTTTTTCATCTTCAATTTATGACACTAGCTGATAAATGTTATGTTATAGTTAATATATCAAAGCATAATGTTGTGGTCTGAAGTAGAACTGGGAAGTCATCCTTGTCACATGACAGGAACAGTTTCCTGGTCTGTTCTGCTATTGCCCATTTGCTTTACCAAACTAAAGGACATAACATCGTAGTCTTCAAAGAAATGTTAGATTGCTTTCTCCTTTCTCCTTCTCTTTGTTGGGATTTGAAATAGTTTTAAAGCATCAGGAATCCTGTTGTGTTTGGAAAAGTTTTCACATGCTGACTGTAATTTTTATACTATTTCAGCTGTTAGGTCAGCTGTTTTACCAAAGCAAACATCAGTCTCTTTGGAAGCAAATACCTTCCTGGAAAAAACTGGTAATATTTTATCAGGTTAACCAGATCACTTGGTAGAGTTGCTGGCTAAAGAGGCCTATATTTTTCAATTCCACATAAACTCAGTTCTGTCCCTTTAGACATTTGCTGAACATTGTTAAAAAGAATGTTACCTTATGTATGAAAATTAGGGAATGGCAAGATCGTAAAGCAGTCTGAGGGAGTAGTGCATCTGAAAGAGCAGCCTTTCTCATTCATGTCTTTGCAGGCCATTAGATGTACAGCTCTAATCAGTCACATGAGAAAACTCTAAAGGCACCTGATGATTAAAGCCACCTTTCCAAAGATAGCCTCTAAAAAAAAAATACACACAGCAATTAGCTTAGTAAATTGGCTTGCTTCCTAAAACATATTAATTCTTTCTGAATTATTTAAAGGGACTTCTTTTTAGTTTATAAAGTTAAAGATTTATTGGTGGTATTACACTCTGTGTCCTCAGACTCTGAATTAAGGATAAAATTATAGACATAAAGCCCGTGATGAAATGTGGACAACTGCCAGCTATAGCTGCAAACAGTTTTTACAAACAGAGGTAATCCAGTGCCCCCACCCACTCTGTCAGCCTGGAGCAATTTACAGTGACCCATACTCATATCTCTATTTAAATCCATAATCTGATATTCCTGAAATGTGCTAAGGAGCTTTGAAAGAACACTGGCTACCATCTTTAATTACCATCCTTAAAAAGAACTCCGAATTCCAGCTTCTATAGTCTTTTATTAAACTGTTCTATGCTACAGAATCATTATAAAAATTTCTGTAAGCCATCTTGAAGCCTTTAGCTTGAAAAATAAAAAGGAGTATAAGCAAGGAGGTTCAATTATAAGCACAAAGCTGATAGGAGAAGTGAGAGCTTGAGAACAAATTCCTGGGAAGCAGATGGAGCTTGTACTGTTTCTCTTCTAAAACCTCAGTTCTCAGCAGATCTTCTTGTGGTCTGCTAACTCCCCACATTTGAAGGGCAGATGCTTCTTGGACCTCTAGAAAACACAGGCACTGGTAGTGAGAGAGCTGCCATTATAGCAGATATTACTTTATCTCTAGACATGTACTTTGTATTTCTTATCAGTTTTTTGCTGTGCTAAGGGAGCAAGCAAAATGGATTTGATAGCCAGGTATATTGTCTTGGACTCATGCTTGTTCCTACTGTTGCCTTACACGTTTCTCTTCTATCTGATGAAAAGTGTTACACTCATTTTTATTTCCATATTATGCTAAGAATTGAACTCTGAGAACAGCGGCTGGTTGCATTCACTAGGAACTGAATCTTTTAACTATAAAATTATGTACTATTTATTCATGAAAATGGATCAATTAAAGTCAAGGGGACTGCTCACATGAGTAAATGCTAATTAACAAAACTGATGCTCTAATGAAGAGGACATGGTAACATTGCAGATAGATCCTGAATATTAAACGTGCTTTGCTCGGCAGCAGAAGAGGTGTTTACTCTATAGCATATAAGCAGTTTATTAAATTTCTGGTTGTAAATAAATGCTGTGGGTTGGCTCTTTAATTGGTAAATGTTCTCTACTTTCAGACTCAAGTGCTGTCTTGAGAAGTTAGGATGCATACATCCTAAGTGTGCTCTTAAGTCAGTGCTGATGGGTAGCTTGGTGATGCATAGGCTGCGGATGCCATCTAACTAAATCAGCCTGTGATGTTGCCATCATAGGCAGGTGGCTTTTCTGCAGTAAGAGTGTAAGATATTTCTTGCACAGCTGGAGAAAAGCTGCCTTCTCTTTCCCTCTTAAAAAAAAAAAAAAAAAGGCTCAAAAAGCCTAATAATATAAAGAAGAAACATCCATTATCACATGTAAGTCAGTGGGAGAGAGTCTTCAGAACAGTCTGGTAGCTGGGTTTTCAAATTAATTTATTTTCCTATTCATGGAAATTCTACTTTCATCAGCAAGTGAACTTGGTGCTAATTAATTAAATATGAACTATTGATTAATGTATGAAGAACAGTAAAAGCTGTGGCTACAGGATTGGTCTATTTTCAGAGACTTTTCTGTATTTTAACTAATATCTTCTTAATGTTTCATAGTTCAGGTCTAAATAAGAAGTAAACAACCATGTTAAGGGAAATGAGAGGTGGTCCCAGCAACGTGGTGTTGCAGCGGGGCAGTGCACAAATCAGACCTTAAATGGGGGCAAGGCGTGGGAGGCCTGTGGTACAGCACCCTGGCCGTGGTTCCTTTCCTGACTCACAGATGGGCAAAACGTTGCTAAATGACTGCAGTACAGTTTGCTTCAGCTCACCAGGCAGGAATTTCCAGGTAGCACCAAGAAGAGACAGGAGTTCCATTGTATGCCTTTCACTTAAGTGGGAGTTGGATCAGATGTATCGCTTCTTCTGTTAGGTCTTTTGAAGCAGAACTGAGATAGGTGAAAGGTACGATAGGCAGCAAAAATGAGAGATGCTCAGGAGGAGAGAAGATGAATGCTGGTACAGCTGTGTCACCTGCTGCTCAGTGTCTCCTCTACTCTTTCTGCTTTCTACTCCTCTGTTGCCCTTCCATGCTTTACTTTGCATTTCTGCATTTTTTCTCAAAGCGGGGGGGGCGGGGGGGGAAGGCACCTAGCAAATCTTGTTGACTGAAACATCTTTCTGTGTGCTGCTGACACCACCTAAAACCAGGCTTGTCCTTCTGACTTAAAACTTAGGTGAAAATGTAAGCAAGAAACCAAGCTGATTGAAGTGCTTGGGCATGCCTCTGGCTTAAAAGTCTTTCACACACATCTAGCAGGAGAGCCAAGAAAAGTTAGATGAGGATATCCAGCTGTGATAGATCCTGGAAAGAAATCTTCTCCATCTATGCTTTAATCAATGATTTTTTTTGTAAAGGACAGCTAACTTTGGGATAGCATAGGCATATATTAGTAGGGCATCATATCCATGGAAAATGTGATGTACTGTTGCTGAGGAACCACCAATAAAGTATTTCATGTTGCTTCTCACACAAGTAGGTTGTTTCTTCTGATTTCTAAAATAACTTTTGTATGTTATCAAAGTTCTGTATAGCCTTATCACTGTGCAGAATGACAAAATGAACCATAATAAAATAAATTGTATGGGAAAAAAAAAAACCTAAAAAAGCAAAAGCCAAAAAACGATCAGCCTTCAAAAGCTAGTTTTTCAGTTGGTATCATGTTTGTGAGTTTTACCTTTGCATTTTGACAAGAAAATAAAAAGTACAGTAACAGTACAGTATCAGGCAAATTCAAGTTATACTGTGGTATGTACGGTTAATAGTATGTCTAGACATCCACATTTTTACAAGCCCGTTCCCATGGTGTTCCAAACAGTGAACAGCTATGATTCCCTTGAAGACATTAATTTCACCACACAAAGGCTTTTCTTAGGGAAGGTCTTTGAGACTGAAGTGAAGGAAAGATGTCAAGACTTGCTGAATGTGAATGTGAGATTAAAAATTAATAGTGAGCAAACGATTAAATCATTTAAGGGGTCTGCTTTGGCTCAACTATGAAGAATGCATGTCTTTTGTGGGTGGGCTGGAGTGTTATCAGCCCCGCACAACTTCTCTTACTTGTGCATAAGTACACGGCATTGACCGAATTCTCAGTAACAAGGGCTCTGTGCATGTTTATAACATCGCTTGATCCCAGTCTCATCTGTCACTAAGACCTAATGTACCAAATTTGACATATTTTCACTCTCCATGCAGATATAACTTACTAGTATCTCCACTGTAACTTCTAATTTTTCTAATACTGATCAGCAGAAAGCTAAACATCTCTCTCCAAGCTAATCCCATTCTAGCACTCTCAGGAAACAACTTTTGGTCAAAAAGGATATATCTAGATTTGAGCAAGGATTAATACATTGCGGTACTTTGTTGGTGTTGGTTTGCATGGTGGAGTGCATTTGATGCATGATCTGTTGTGTAGCTTCCTACATTCCCTATGCCCGTGGCAGGGGGGTTGGGACTTAGGTGATCTGTAAGGTCTCTTCCAGCTCAAACCATTCTATGATTCAGTCTTTCAGATCTTCATAAGCCTGATAGATGAGCGGGTGATATCAGGCATGTGATGAACACTAAAGCATTGTCTGGTTAGCTTGGAGGGTACTGCAGTGCTAATTAAGATCTCAAAGATGTCTTAATGACCTTTGCTCTGCTTGCGCAGGTTGTGTGAAGGGACATGGTCAGGTGGGGTCAGGACAGATAGGTTGTACTCTGACATACTAAATACCAGTTCATTAACACAAAATGGCATTGGAAGAACTTGCAGAAAGAAGGATTTGTAAGTTAAGTTATTGAATGAACTAAGGGCGTAGGGTCTAACCCATGATCTACCGAAGTCAAAGGAATCTGGAGGTTCTTATTACACTTAAAGGAAGGAAAATTAGATCATTACTAATCACTGCAGACAGTGATAGTGGTGCCTGGATTTCTGATGATCATATTCTTTATGTCTTACAGAAAAAGATACAAGCCTTTTTTCAAGGAAATCTCAATAGCAGATGAACTTTTTGTGTATTTCACAGCATTTTTCAGGATTGAAATGTGAACTTATTTCACTTTCTGGGAATGCACTGTCTAACAGAAGTATCTTCTTCCATTTTCCATGATTTTTGAAATAACATGTATTAAAATATATATATATATTTAAACACAACACACTGAAAACATTTGTTCATGCCTGCTGGCCAGATTCCAATCTGTGTAATTAAATCTTGCAGCCCGTTACCTAAGTACTTCCCAGTTTCTACTCAGCACAGTTTCTGGCCTCAACTGTTTTTACTGTTGCTTTGCATTGCAGCACAGCTGCCACATTGTATCACAGGGATGGCTGAGTTTCTTTGGGAAAAATGACTTTCATATATAAATAATTGTTAAAGTGCTTTGGAAACCTCCCTGGGGTGAAGAACACCATTGAAAAATAATAAGTCTTACAAATACATTATTAATATTGATCCCATTGCTGATCACATTCAAAACCAGTGACAGGGAGAAGGTTCATCTTACAGCGAGCATTATACCTTGGGACTCAGGAAACTTAGGTGTGATTTCAAACTCTACCCCAACCTTCTCTTTGAGATTAGGCAAGGCATGTATCCCTTGATGCTACACCTGCCACTTGGACTTCCTTGCTTTGTGGTTTATTTAATATTTGGTTTTATACTCTTCAGAGCAAGGGCTTTTTGCTAGGATGGGTGCCCCATTCTCAGTTTGTGCTATTAAGGTGGGAACCATGAAGAGGGGCTGGAGTGGGCAACCAGAAAGTCTTGATGTGTGGGTTCAGGTGTGTGCTACCTTTCTTTCACTACCCTTTACAAGCAGACAGATATTTTTGTAAATTAGAAACAATGAAGTATCGTTTCTGTTTCACTGTTGAATGCAAGGGATCCTCTGAAAGACTTTTGTTCTGCACTGATTTTCTGTTGCACAGTGTGGGCATTTAAACTCCATCCACTGTGAGCTTTTCTTTGCTTCTTCACCCCTTATTTATTCTTTTGTAACCTTGGAGAGCAATTTGTAATGCACATGAATTTGTAGCAAATAGGTGATGCCAATTCCTGTAAAGTAGAACAGTTACTTATAGCTGTCCTTTAGTTTGAGTGAAGTCCTTCACTTTATGCTCAAATTAACCAATGTTCCAACTGAATTTGATGTTATCTCTCTTTTATTGATGTGAATTATTTATAGCAGAACTGTTGAATCATCAAAATGTGATTCCAGACACTATTATTTATGCTAAGATATTAATCCCATGTTCCTATTAAGATTTATCCCTCTGTTCCTCATTCTGGATTCCTGAATTAAATTTAATTATTTCATCTTTCTCTTTTGCAGGCTAAGTGCAGCTAGGTTTGCATAGTTAGAAGTATTAAATTGTGAGCAACTGTGTTGAGGTCAACTACAAAATCTGTCCTTCTTGCTTATCTGTGGGTGTGGGTTTGAATTTGTACCAGTAAGGTCTCTTCTCATGGTCAGGTACTCATGGTCAGCTCCAGGATTAAAGATTAAACCAGTTTTATACATGGTATATGTCTGCACATGTGGACACAATACTTGGATTTCTCCAGATAGAGACTGTTATATTCGTTCTCTCCAAAGGTCATGAGAAATGACTTTTAGGCTGTTACTGTTTCCTGTGTAATTGAGTTTACACTAAGGCTGGGGGGAGAAAGGTTTGTCCGGTCAAGCAAATGTGCAAAAGCTGCCTAGTAGAGAAAATCCTTAGCCTGAGTAATAGATACCAGATTTCTCTGCTCTGCACCTTCCCCAGTCAAACAGTAACTCGAGAGAAGTGATACACAAGCTACCTGTCAACCTCCAGCAAGTCAGCTTTCTTTGCTTATTCACTGTGCAGTGGGGCTTTCCGTCTGAGACTTGCAGAATGGTGTTTGTTGATGGACGCAGGGCTGTCATGAAACCGCTCCCTCCCAAAGGGTGAGAGAGCCCAAGCGGAAGTGTGAGCTTAGCCCGGCGGTTTTGCTGCTCACTAGGATGCTTCTTCCTGAACTGCCTACTTGTGCCTCTTCCTTTCTCTTGCTGTCCTCCTTCTGCAGGATAAAACTCCAGGAGATAGGTGCAGGTGGCAGCTTTTTCTCTTCAGCACACAGTTCCATGGTTATTTTACAAGTGGCTTCTTGGAACAAGTTTTTCCTTTCTCCCTTCTGTTTTTCTCTTGCTCTGCACCAAGGAAAAATATGTCATTGCGTCTGGGGTGCAGAAATCCATGTGCAGCCTGGAGGTTGCATCCACAGCCCACATTACGCTGGCTGAGGGAGAGGGTGTTCGAAGCTGTGTCTGGGGCAGAAACATGGGCTGAGCGTGTTTCAGGAAATCCCAGCAGCCAGGAGGAGCTATGTTTGATGAATGAATTCAGGCGTTATGAGACTGTTGCAAAGGCAGGTGCCAAACCGCTTCTCTGTCTGGTGGCCCAGATGATTCTGCAACTTCAGGGTGAAATGTGGCTACTTTTATTTTCCTGCTTTGTCTTCCCATGAGCAGAGGCCAGCAGGAGTGAGGATGCAGGTCTGGGATTTCTCTCCCTCGCTTTAGGAAGGCAGGGTAATGAAACACAAATTGCCACTTACTAACATAGATAAATCAGGAATCCGTGAGGAGATGATGCACCTTCCCAGCCCCACCTTCTGCGGGCTGGACCTGGCTGCTCAGCTCCGTCATGCGCTGCCCCAGTCTCTGCTGTCCCCGTGCATCTGCACTGTCCCTCTGCGCCCACCCTGCTCCTTTGAAGTCGGGGGTTCCAGCTCCCAGCGGGTCTGCAGGTGATGGCAGCGCACTTCTTTCTGTGCAGCCACAGCCATGCGCCACGAGCACCCTTGCGGATGAATTTAGGACCTTTTATAATAACTGCTGTCTCTTCTAGGCATTTCTGCATCTTTGTATTCTAGTTGAAACCCCCATCTCTTGCACTGCTAGTAATGATGATATGGCAGAGAGATCCACCCTGGCTTTATCATGCTCAGATTTCTACAGGGCTCCTGTTCTGAGTAATCCAAGACAGGACCCAAACCAGGGCTCTGGGTGGAAAAACACTCATAAATGTGGGGCATCCCAGGTGTAAAAGTTTGCAGCCATAGTTCTGTTTTTTCTCTGGCCTTTATCTGCATATCAGATTAAAAAAAAATAATTATGATATAAATATAAAACAACCCAATAATTCTTTTGCAGTACATGTATATTCACGTATGAGAATTTGGAAAACCTTTTGGCTTTAAGTACCTAGAAGGGAAGCACACATCCACAGCAGGAGTAAGGCCTTTTCTTTTTTTTTAATATATATGTCATCTAACCATTGACGTTCGATTGCCTTTCATTTGCACTAAGAACAGAACTAAACTCATCTTCCTGCAGGGTGGCAAGATTAAACAGCTTCTGATACCATTCAATAGAATAATAATAGTAATAGCCAATAAAGTGCAGCCCATTTAAAATCACTCCTAATTATTTAAAGAAGGAAGAATGTCACCCAGAAGGACCATTTCTGCATTTTAAAAGATTTTCTACAATATTTTTCCCTGAATGATGTGCTAGATGCAAGCCCTTGATCTTGAAGTCATTATTATCCTCTCAGAGATAAATGACAGAGTTCTTCTATGTTTTCGTGTAAGCACAAGTATTCAGGTGTGGGGTATGGCACTGCTGGAGTGACAAATTCCCTGCACTTTAAGAAAACAGATGTTAAACCATTTAACTAATTATGCAGAATGTGCAGCTAGTCATATCCATTCTTTCTGAAGTCCTTCGCTGACCATTTGAAGCATTATGCGCCATTCACTCAACCATTACTGCTACCAGTGGCACTTCCCTAATTTATAGTTGTGGTAGTTAGGTTTGGGGTTTTGTGGGGATTTTTTTTTTTTTTTTTTTGAGTTCCAGGATATGGCTTGTTTGCATTGTGGTGTGCAAATAAGAATAATATTTAGAACATATAGTACTTCACATATTCAAAACACTGTGGAAACATTTGCAGTCATTCTCACAACACCCTTGTGAAGTAGGTAAATACTGTAATTATTACTTTGATGCAGTTTTGCATGGGAGATAACGTATTGCAGTATTGCCAGATGCAGCCTTCTCAAAAACAAACATCAGACCTCCAAAACCAAGAGTGACATGAAGGGACCTGACACGTTTAAAGTTGTTTATGTTTGTATCCTATTTTTTGAGCTATCAGAGATATGACTTGTTCAAGTTTTCTTGACAGCAAGGAATGCTAAAAAAAAACTCTTTGCTTTTAATGAGCGATGAAATGATGTCACATTTCTTGGGGCTGGAGCCCCTCAAAAAGCTATTAACGTTTCACAAGACTTACAGACAGGGCTGCATCCCGAGCCCAGGAAGCTGGTAGAGATGTTGTCGTTGAACTCAGTAGGATTTCTGTAAAACCCATGTTTCCTGGATAGACTTGACAAATTTCATGGGCTGGTCATGGTAAAAATATCAGATTTCATGGTTTGCCAGAGATTAAAAGAAGAATCATATTAATACAATGTGTAACTACTGAATTAATACACTCTGTAACTACTGCAGATAAACATCTCTGGGGAAAAAATAAGAAAAAAGTGATTATCTTTCCCCATGCCACCATGCTACGTGCATGCCTCCCGCTGGCCCCATGCCATCCGTCTGCCCATCGGTCGTGGCGATCTGGGTGTGTGGGCGTGTTGAGTGAGGAGGCTGCAACCGCGGCTCCAGCGGTTCTTTGTTTTTCTGTAGCTGTCAATGTAAACTGTTTTTAGGCGGAGAGGATGAATCGTACTGGAAGTGATGTGCCTATTGAGTGGGAATTAGGTTAACAAACATGCAATACTGATTGTGATGTGGTGTTTGCAAAAGGCATCTGCGGGCTGGAGTGGCAGCTCTTGAACTCTGCCATGGCTGCTCAGCTTGGGATACTCCGTGCCAGGTTTCCTCATTTTTATCGAAGGAAGGATAACTGCATTGCAGAAATTACAGAGATACCTAGCAAAAGATGGGGAATTTGACAGTGTTAGCCTTGCATTTCTCTAACTGGATTTCCATTTCTACAAGGGAATAATAAATGAAACAACTGGCCCGTTTATTCACCACTGTCGGGAAGTGAGTGACCACAAGAGGAGACCAGACATCCTGTAATCCGTGGTGCGTTGGAACTCTTCATTAAAAAGAAAAAGAAAGATACTTATCTGTGATGTTGCCCTCCTGTATTTATAGGGTTATGAATGCATATATCAAGTCATTGGTACTAATGAGCTTATCAGAGTCTTTAAAGCATTTTCCAAATTAACTAGACAGAGCTTACCAGGCTGTCCTTGAGGCAGCTTTTTTCTTTTTTTTTTTCTTTTTTTTTTCCTGTGTGTATGTGTGTGTGTGTGTGAAATGATTATATTTCCTCTCTAAGGGATTTACGTGATCTCCAATACTGAGTACCTATCTTCAGTACTTCTCTAGGAATATAGATGGCACAGAGAGGAAATGACTGACTGGAAGAGTGGGGAATTGAGACCTACTCTGATATCCTGAATCCTAAGCAAGTATCCAGCCTACTGCAGTCATTGCAGTCTCATAATATTCATGTGGCTATATTCATAGGCAGATGGGCCTTCCCTCCTGTGCAACACTCTAAAAGTAATTTAAGTTTATGAAACAAAACAAGTATTCCACAATTATTAAGAGTTTATCATTTACTTTTTATACTTTCTCCCATGATAGTGAAGCATTTCAGCAGCCCTACAGAACTGCAGCAATTTGAATGATGCCACGTTCCTAATATCAGTTTTAGCATATTTAATCTTTTATTTCTCCAATACCTGATACTGTAAATGGGAAGTGCACATTTTTACAGATTTAGTTCATCACCAAGATAAGTAAACAAAACAGAACAAAAAAAAAAAGCAACTGTTTTATACCAGAAGATCTTTCAGCTCCGTCTACAACAGAGAATCTAAATATGCCCTTATCATTGATCAGAGACTCCTCCCGTCACTACAGTCTGTATAGCATCAGAATTTAGCATTTAAACTATATTTAAGTAACTGAGGTATTAGACAAAGGAAATCATGCGGTAACTGGATTGCCATTCTACTTTTAGCTCAGCATGCTTATTGAATAAGGGCCAAACGTACTCGTTTCCTGGCGTTTCCTTTATTGTAAGCTGAGCAGCAGTGAATAGCTGTGTGCAGTTGGAGGTTTCTAGCATTTCACTTCACTGAATTCTCTGTTCCCTGTTGTCTCATACAGACTGTCAACCATTTGTATTTCTGGGTTGGAACTAATCAGACCCATCTGGTCTTGCTGACAGTGCAAGCCAGGAGAATAGCTCTGTATCCTGATACAAGATTCTGGGACCTGGGACGCTGAGAAATTTACTGCCTCGCCTAGTCCTGTTTTTTAATAAACTGAACAGTGCCATAGTGCAGCTCATTTTCTCCTTTGTTTTTTAATCAAAGAAAGCAATTATCTCTCAAAGCACAAATATATAAATGCTAAGCAATCCATAGATTAAAGCATTTCCTTCTTACATAACCCATAAGTTGTTCTTTGCATTCATACTGGGTGGAGAACTTCATACTGGAATGAGTCTTTCAACCACAGAATACATTAGAAAGCAGACAAAGAATAATGATTGTCTTTTCAATCTTTCTTAATATCAGCTTGTAAATGAAGGTTGGTAGTGTAAGAGCTCCTGTTGTCTAGCCTGTGCTGGAGAGAGCATCCAGGCAGTTCCTGCATTACTAAAAGAATGCCAAATCAAAGGCAATGTGAGGTGCTAATGCTGCATATTGTATGAAGTGTGAGTACCTGTGAGTATTTGAATTATGTGTTCATTGTACATTAGAGGGAGAATTCAAGGCAAATCAAAGTTTGTATTGATTCTGGGACCCGGGGAGGGGTCAGGGAGGATTATCTGCATAATTCTATTATTCACCTTTCTGTTGGAAAATTAAAGTGGATAGTGCAAAGAGCACTACTGAGAGAGATAAATGAGCTGCTTCATTTCAGAATGAACTCTCTTCTCAGAAAACTGTTGATATTATGTGCCTAAATTCCTTATGTACTTAGCAGAGTTATCTGCGTAAAATATCCTCTAAATTCAAGAATGACTTCCATCAGCCCTATAATGGTATCAGGGGATGATTGTGCTTCCATTTTATTTCAGTGGGTGTACACAAATACTCCCATTGTATAAGATTATTAAATTGCAAAGGGCGCATTTTGTGATTATTTAGGATAGATTCCATTTCACGAGCTCCAAACCTTGCAAGCCTGTTCAGAGCAGTAAAATAAAGCTGTAAGATGAGGAGAGACATTCTTGTCCTTTGAGCAAACTGAACAAGTCATGGATCTGTAACTGAACTTTTGCTAGCACTTTTGCAAATGCAGTAGCAAAGATGTGTAGTTCTATAGAGTCAGTTACACAAACTAGGAGGCATAAATGCTGTGCTGGGCTGTTTTGTAGGGCTTAGGGGCTGTACTTAAAAATGTGGGAGCGAGGTCGTAGCTTGCGGGGTCCAAAGGAGCATTTATTTCCCTTCTCCATCATGGTTCTGCATCATCTACTCCATCAAAAATTTCCATGTAGTTTCAATGTGTTTTTTGTATTGGTAAATTTAGTTTGGCAGCATTGGTCCTTTATACTGATAAACTTAAAAAGGAAAAGGGAAAGTTAAAAGGTCCGAAATCACAGTCACCAACAGACAGAAAAACTTACCTGGCTGCAAAGGGGAAGAAAAGGCAGGAGAAGCAGGGAATTAAACCAAACAAAAACCTCAGGATGTTGTGCTGCACAGTAAAACTCGGCTGCGGAAATGGTAAATGAGGGAGAGCGTGCTCTGGAAATCTGGCGCGGAAAGAAGAAACGAGCACTATAGCAGCCACAGAACTACCTTACAAGGAATTTCTCAGCCTTTCTGCTCCTACCCCAAAATCTGTTAAGGAATGTGAAGAATATTTGTTCGTGCTGTAGGAAAGGGTGGAAAGAAGGTGTTATATGGGTGAACAACAGCGCTGGTGGAAGCAGGGTGCTGAAGGAAGAGCTAAGGTTTTTGCAAAAGCTTTTTGGCAAGACCATGTCACTAAAGATTTTCTGTTGACATGAACATATCCCAGTTTCCTTAATGTACAGAGGAGAAGGTACTGGAAAAAAACTCAAACTACTTTTGAGCATCTCACAGGGTTTTCACTCTGCTTTTTGAGACCCGTCTCAAATAAGCTCCTGCTTGAGTCAATAGAAATTTGCTTTAGTCCTAATGCTATAAAAACCGAGTAAGCACTTCGAGATTTGTCCCATTGATTTTGCCAAGTTTTGGTTGAGTGAGAACTTAATAAAGATTTTGGATTGTGAAGATAAAGAACTGACTTTTGACATCCTGATTCAATTTCTGGCCAGTCATTTTACGGATTAGCTCCCATCGAGTTCAGCAGCAGCGTGTCAGTGTGGGGACTGAGTCAGGATCCAGCCCTCCCTCCGCTGCCAAGAGGCAATGTCAGCCTCCCGCAGTCTGGCCGTCGAGCGAGTGTTTCAAAACTTCAGGGAAGAAGCAGCCGCTGTTTCTGTGCTGAGTTCGGTCGCAGGACAAGGGTCGTGCTAGCTCTGGGCAGCAGAATATTAACAGGAGCCAAAGCAGAGGGGAGGGGTTGGGGGATGTTTGGTCCCTAGAGGAGAAGCGGAATTTTATGGGTCACGGGGCAACCCCCCACACTGCTCTGCACTATCAACAGCAAAAACTGGTCCATGCTTGGAGACTAGTGGGCCGAGAGTGTTTCATTTCTCTGTAACCCAAGCTAAGCATTGCAACTCCAAATGGATTCATGAGCGCAACAGTTTCTTACGTACGGTTGGAGGCCACTAGGAATGACCTGAGTGGGGTCCCTGGTGGCTGTGAATTGCATGCAGGGCAGCTGGCTGCTGTGGGTCTCCTGCCTCAGAGGCAGTGTCTGTGTGCTGGACAGAGGTGCTAACTCCCCGCTAGCAATTCATCGCTCTCCACACCCTGCAGTGTATGATACAGACCCTGTAAAAGTCCCGGTCAGCTCTCTCCAAGCCGTTGGAGCAGCAAGGAGGCAGCTGCTCACAGAAGACATCCAGGGACTCTTCCTCATGCTATAATAAATATCCCTTCCTCCTTCAAAGGCAGAAATCAGACTGTTTTCATATGGCTTCCAGACTTGCTGTCATCATTATTTTTCCTTTTCTATTATTTTCTTTCATGTCTTTTTTGAATCATTTATTTCTACTCATTTGAGCATATTCTTGATGTATCCAGGAAAGATCAGATGCCCATCTGAGTTTTGTGGGATAGTATGTAGCATCCATACAAGTTCTCATATATAGAAAATACATGTGGGAAGATCTCTAATTTTTGCAGGTGCACTTTTTAAAAAAAAAAAAAAAGACTGCATGGCTTATGGTGGAGACTAATAAGCCAGCAAAATTTTGTTTAAAAACATGAGTTTTATTTTTGAGTTATGTAAGGACAAAAAAGTGTCCTAAACATTTTAAATCAATTTTCTTTGTGCTCTTAGAATTCAAAAGCCACAAAATGGATTTCTTTCAAGTTTCTTGTATGCCAAGGTTCAGCCCAGGGGGATTTTTTTTTTTTTTTTTTTTGTGGCTTAGAAGAGGGTTTTATAATGAAAAGCCTGACAGATCCTTTACTATACTGTCACTAGGTACAATGCTCTAATGTATAGTATGAGATTAATTCGTATTTTGATAAAGTATCTTGAACAGAATATAAGGAGTATTTTAAAACTATTAGTTGAAAGCTCTGTTAGTTTGGTTAAACCCAATGTTAAGAGGATAAACCTTTATTTGTTTCAGTGGTTCAGTCAAGTGAGAGTATATGAGAAAGCTGTGATACAGGGAGCTTTGGCCTTTCAAAAGGTTAAATATTTCAGTACTCTATTCCTTTCAAAAGCTGATTCCTTTTGAAAACATTGCTCTTCTGTCAGCTTCTCAGAACAATAAAAATGTGCTGAATTTCTTTGTGGAACATATCCCTTCTCCCCAATTTCTTCCTTAAAAAAATAGGGCATAGCCTTTACATATGTCTATTTCAAACCCTGACAGTCTTTTTCTCACTGCCACTCAGCGAGTGTGGCACTAGAGCATGACCATTCATAAATGCAGCAAGCAGGGTAGAAAGAGCATGTTGTGCACCTTGCTAACAGGAGACTTCTGCTGACACAGCAGCATGGAGTCCTGCTTCCAAAGGAGCTGTCTACAGCTTGCAAAACTTGTGTGGTGATTTACTCCAGTTTTTCTTTCATTTGTTTTCACCTGCACACGTGAGATTGCTGCTTCGTCATGCAAGTTGGATTATTGAAGAATATAAGATTGTTCATTATTAGGAAGTTTGTTTATATATATTTATGCATTGTATAAGTATTCTGTTTTCACTTACACACACACTTGCACGCATAATGTATATCAATATATATATAAGTAGGTTTGTTTACGTGTCTTTGCATTGTATGTCTGAAGTATCTAGTAGTGGCCACTTGCAATGGTAAGCTACAGCTCACAGCGGGACCTTTGATCTGCTCCAGTGTATTGAATCTTATGGGACATAAAGCTTGATAAGATTTGTGAGATACCTGATTATTTAGGTAAGAAGGATGGCCAGAGTATGATTAGTAAAGACTGTAAGCCTTCATTCTTTGGAGCAATCTTCAATTAAGGGATTAATGAGCAACATCCTTGCACTGATGATATCTTCCCTAAGTGGCTGCGGGGAGGTTGTTAGATGGGCTGTGCAGCGCGGGGATGGGCTGCAGCTGGGGAGGAGGTTCTAGGCCATTGGCCTCATCTCAAACAGCAGTTTCCATCTTACAGTTCACATGGTGGACTCAAATATTAATTGCATCAACATTAATATAGAATAACTTCATATACAGTTATTTCAGCTTTACCAAAACCAGAATCTAGTCCACGCTCAGTAGAACAGGAGCACGTGTGCGAAGTGCTGTGTGCTGTATCCCTTGTGTCACAGATACATTACGGCCATTGGGCACTGAAGTGATTAAATATGCACTGAACTGATCTTTAAATTTTTATGGGTGCTGTAAAAAACAGTCCTTTTCCCCTAGTTTCTGGTGGGATAGCTGTATACCATGAATGTCTGATCCCTGTTGCACATCCACAGTGACTTTGAGAGTGGAAGCTATGATATTATGTGATCTTGTCTTGAAGGCAAATATTAGCTAATTAATCTACCCCCAAATGTCTACGCTACTCACCATTGATGCAGTGCTTTTAGAAGGTTTCTTAAAATAAGCACAAATTCTAAATTGCATGTTAAGCTCACAGTGAAATAACACATATTTAACTTGATCATTGGTTTCCCTGCGCTGCACACTGCTGATGTACTGAAGTTGGACAAAGTAATTCCCATCAGCAGTGACTGAGAGTGTCCAGGTTTTGCCTTTCAATTAATTATGAAACAGTCTGTTGTCAGCATTCCCAACACAGAGTGAGACTTTGCCATTCACAGTCAATGTGGATATACTGAGACACTGGGAAGAAAGGCTGTAATGAAATTCAGACTGAACTGAACTGGAGGAGAGAGGCAGAGAGGAGAAGAAAAGAACGTACACGTTGAGATCCTGGACAAACAGGGGGGTGGCAGGTGAATCGGTTAATCCAAGCAGGCAGTATGGCTGCTGAGCTCGGAGGGATTGGGCAAAAGGAGAGAATAACACAGCATCTCTCAGTGAGCAAAGTCCATCAAGGCCCTGTAAATGAACTGGGCTGGAGGCACGGGAGTGGGAAATGGAAAACTGAGAGCTTCTGTCCCGAGCTGTCCCCGAGGTTCACACGTTCAAGTGCTTGCAGTGTTCATCTATGATAATGACATCATAGCAGCAGCAAAAACTTTCAAACCAGATCATGCACGCATAGCTGCATCATCATCGTATCTCCTTCGTTAATGCTTGCTTCTAGCTAGCTCCCCCCCTCAAGTGCACTGAGGAATGCTTTACGATTGCAGATCAGTGCAAAGATCCATAGATGCTGGTTGCTGACAAGCAATCACATGTACATGTGTGTGACCCAGAAGTGTGCTGATTCACTCAGGCGCTTGTGTCCCCACAGTACGCGTGGATGTGTGCTCCTCTCTGGCTGTAGTTACGCAGATGTGCAGACACGTATGGCATTCATCTGGCTGTCTGAAGATATTCAGTTCCCTAAGGATGCAGGCGGGTGCCTGGTGGGATTTACAAAATGCCAGAACCAGGTGGCTCCCTAACACCCGTTGAAATGAGTTTGATCAGGTACATAATTCACTCGTCACAAGGCACTGGGCTGAATCTTTGGGCCAGCAAAATGCTCTTTGAAAAGCTGACCAAGAAAAGTCATCTAAATAGGGCTTGATTGCACACAGGAAACTTTGCAGATCTAGCCTGTGCTATATGAACTGCATGACAGATATTGCATGAGTATGCTTTTAGATGATATTTTTCCTTTAGTAACTTTAGAAGTTATTTTCATTCTGTATTTTTAATGCCACAGGGCTTGTGCCTGCTGAGAAATTAGCAGAAAGCTATGCAGTCTATCCATCATTGTTGGTGTTTTTGTTGTTTTTTTTCTCCTCACATTGTATATTGAAACCCATAATTAAGACTAATCTTTTAAATGCCTTTCTAGAAGAGGAACACAGCAGGCATAGAATGGACTTTTTATTAAAACTAACAAAAGAAATGAAATTTGTATGTAACAAGTAATTGCTGAACATAGACTTAATAATTAAAATTAATTCTGTAAGCCTGTTCTTATGGATATTGAGTAAATAAAATTGCTATTTGCTCATAGATCAATATTGCTGTTCACAACAAAAATTTGTAACTTAAGATAAACAGTTCTCCCAAGGGAGGCTATGAAGTACAGTGGAATACATCCATCATGGTAACAGCAACAAAAATAATTAATAAACACCAGCAATTATTGAGATCTGTATATTTATAGTTATATACGGGCAGAAGAAATTCTCTTCTCAAGTAGAAGATATTTTTCAAATATTTATGGTAGTGGTGTTAGCAGTGTTGCTGCTTATAGTGGCCATCGTTTGGACCTACACATACCCTTGTTTTAAGCACATGCTTATCTGCTGTCCTGGATCTAACTAGTGACCTGTGCTGAATGAATCAGAGCACGCGTGTGCATTTTATAACCATGAAAATGATGCTATTTATGGCTATTAAGGGAATGATGCTATAAATAAGCATTGATTTTGGTTTTTTTTAGCCTCTCCAATTTAGCATTAAACGGTCCAGTTTTTCAAAACCAGTAAAACCACTTTTGGTACTTATTGATATTGATCATTCCAGATTGTGTTTTAATATTCTGGAAGAATTAAAAAATATTTTTATCCCTCTTTAGTCTGTAGCTTTACTTAAAAATCAACTCCAGATTTTAATCTCCTTAAGAAGACGTGAATGTTCAAAAGAGGGATTGGGTGATTTCTCTCTTGGGTGGTACAAGTTGATTATCTTGCTGATTGCCATTTCTCCCTGTTAAAAGGTTTTAGTGACTACCTAGGAGCTGGAATGTCCCAGATGTAGCTTCTTAGCAGATGATGAATGCCTTTTATAACATGCCCTTCATAGGGGCTTAGACAGTCTGGAAGGATTCACAATAATACCTCAAGATTACTCTCAGAACGCATACAAGAAAGCAGACCAGCTTATGTTTATTCATCTTTCATGAAGCATGCGTAGCCAAGGAGAGCAAGGTTGCTTTGTGATTCACTGGGGTCATTTAGCATCACACACGTCTGTGACCTTTCAGTGTATAATGCTGAGGCCGTGCTGTTACCATGTGCAGAGATTACATTTTTAACTGGCACAGTCTGCTGTCATGTGTCATTCTTCCCCTTTTCCCCTTTACCGTCTCTTTTTTTTTTTTCCTCTGAATCCTCCAAGATTATACTAGTTTACAATGAGCTTTATTTTTGAATGAAAAAGCTAAGATTGACAGAGGGGCTATTCTATGAGGAACAATTGCTCTAAGCAATCATATTAAGGTTGTGGTCATTACAGGAAAGTGACTTTAACCCCTCAAATAGTTGTAATAGAGTTGCAACCTTGAAAATTGCTTTCTTGACGTGTGCTACTGCAGTTTCAGCAAGGGGGGTTAGTTCACATCGTGCTATTCTTTTTCGTCAATGATGTGGCTTCAGAAAAAGCAGGGATCTCCAGGACACTGCATAATTTCTGACGCAGAGATTTTCATTCAGGAAAGCGTGGAAACATTTGTCAGACCTTTATGGTATTCTCAAATCCTATTGACAACCTGGTCCTGGAGTTAATGGCTGGCACAACTCTTGTCTTCTGTCAGGATGAGTCTACCCATGTTTCAAAATTTTCCTGAAAGGTGTGAGGAGGAGAAGGAAGGAAGAATATGGCCAATAATTGCAGTTATATTAACAAAATTACTAAAACTAAGCACACTGTTAGCAAAATGATATTGGAGCTCTACAGAGACGCTAAGGGCTAATTGCTGCACTCTGGCTATAGACTAGAACAAGATCCAGTTGTAAGAATATCTCACCACCTTCTTCTACAGCATTTACAGGAGGCAGCCTTTGGTTTTTTGGGGATAAAACTATGGAGTTGTGTGAAGCTACAATTATTGCTTTACAAGTCTTGTCATCTGTTGAAGAATAAATACATAAAATAAAGCTTTTTGCTTGAGCATCTCTTTTATCTTCAGGGGCTGAATATCTGCCATGGAGCTTACTTTTTCTGCAGTATTGTCTGGGAAGCTTTTCCTTTCTTCTGTATTCTTGATATTTTCTCCTCTCTTCTTAAAAAAAAAAAAAAAAAAAAAAAAACAGCAAAAGCAAGCAAACAAAAAAGAAGGCAACTCAGCCCTGACCTCCTTGCTCTACCAACACATTGAAAGGCTTTAATGAAAATAACTTTTGGCAGCTCTGTTTGAGTGACCTGTGTGGAATGGGATGTGACATCAGAGCATAAACAAAATGTATAAATGTATGCAGGATGCAATACTACAGCTGGAATAAAAGATTCAGATGCCTCTTCCTTTTGACACATTGCATTGTAAGGTCACAAACCGAGCTGAAGATGCAACTTGAGGAATGAAAATGTCCAGGTTGATGTAAACTGGTTTTAACTCCCTCAGTATTTCAAGATAAATAGCATTAACTTGGAGGAGGCACATTCTCGCTTTACATTCAGCCTCTCTACTTCCTGCAAAGCATTTTGAATCTTAGGAGCCTGAGCCAGCCACAAATTAGGGACTAATGGTGATAGCAAGGTTGTTTCATGGTGATGATTTCTTTAAAATTAAAGGGACTCTTGGTGGATAACCAGCAGCTTTCTTTCTTTCTTTCTTTTTTCTTTTTTTTTTTCCCCAAGCTTTTCATTGTATTCATTTTAAAATTCTTCAGTGAAAATTGGCATGATAAGATCAAAATCAGTGCTGAGGAAAAAAAGAAAGTTTTACAGTTCAGTCCTTTTTCTCTTGTACCTGGTAAAAAAAGATGTCATTAGGAGGACTGGCAATTTTCACCTCAAATGAAATGTCAGATCTAATATTTCATATGAGTATCTGCGTCTTTGTTAAGGTCTCATTATCTTGTGAACATGTGGACCAAGTCCAAAAGAATTATATCTTTAATATTTGTCTATCAGTCTTATGTCCTTTCTGCTTCTGACAGAGTTGAGACGGGTTTGTTAGTGCAGGGGTTACTTCATTAGTTTGATTCAGCATGTCTTGGATTCACAGTGCTTTCAAGAGACATCATGAAATAAATTCAGAATGTGTTATGAGGATGCCCACAGAGCAAATAACATGGGCAAATTACCTCACTGCTAAAGGGAAAATAAAAATTGCATATCTACTGCAGACAATATGACAAAATAGAGCAGAATGCAGGGAGGAAATCTCCTGTAAATACTGCACATTCGTATTCATGTGTTTTGCATTAAAGCAGTAGAACTCATATAAAACTGCACTTATTAAAATAAAACATTTCTAAGAAACAAAACAAATTGCTAAGTGCTGTGGAAGCAAACTGAAGCCTTTAAAGCACTGCTTCCTAAAGAAAATAATCTTCTTATGTAACTTAGAGTGGCTTCTAATTATCTGCAGAACTTCAGCAAGCGGAGTGGTGGTGAACTTGGTAATACATGGCACCATTTCAGTTTTAAGTGTTATGCATTTGGCAGCAATAGTTTTTTAAGACGGCACCTTTGTGAATTTTACTACATGTAATCAATTTGGAAATTCTCCTATGCGTTGTAGCTGTTTTGAAAATGTGTAAGTATGGATTAGTGTTGTATGCAGTGGGTATTAGCTTGGATACACCAACTCTCAAAATCAATTGGTTTGAGTAACATATGTATGCGTGTGTGTGTGCATTTTGAAAGGAATTCATGAAATTGTTGTTTCTGGAGGTGTGGATTTGGGCATCCATAGTGTAGAGAAACTGACCGTAAGTTTGAAGTTTGAAAAGCATTATCCTGAAGTGGTAAGAGTATAATATTTTATTATGGGTCTGGCAAATCGGAAGCTTAATGAGGCTTATAGCAATGTTACTGTTGACTTCAACAGCAGCAAGATTGGGTCTTCGAAAGTTTATGTGGGAATAATCTCTGTGGATAGCTCATTTACAAACATGAGTGGATCATTTAGACTCATGGGGTATGCTTATTATTCACACATAAGTGATTAATATGCAAGCATAAGGGAATTTATTCCTGTTACTTGTTTGCCTTGTTTGCAGTAGGAACTGTCCTTTTTTTCCATCCAAAATACCCCTTTCCCACAAGTCCTAGCAAAAGATAAACACAGAGTACAGCAGACGAGAGGGGCTCCATCTGACAAGGATAGGGAAGGTTTGTGGTCAGGATGCAGCTTGTCCATTTAGACCAATTACACTTGTTATTTCCTGCCTAAACAGATTCATTCCAGGAGTTTGGAATGCAAATTAGATATGGGCCTTATTAATTATATATGAGTAAACATACAATTCTAGCTGAAATTGTGTTCCCATTCTTTCGGTCATGTTATTGAAATAAACTCCAAACCTAAGTAGGACGTAATTATCTATAGCAAGATTGCCTATTCCTATTGCAAACACTAATCATTCATATAATAGAAAGAATTTCTTTAAACATTTAATTAAAACTACACATCATTGTACTGTAAATAATGTTAAAATTGACAGAAAATGGAAAGTGTTTAACTACATGCAAATTATGAAGGATGGCGTTTGGGGCAAAAATTTCATTTGGGGCCTTGCTTTGGAAATGAGCATTTTCATATATATCTTCTAAGTGACAAAACCTCAGGAGGAAGAACATCAGGCACCCCAACTGCTTGGTGTTTTTAAAAAGCTCTCCAAAGACTTGATTCCTTAGAATTCAAATGTTAAAATACTGCAGTCATTAGTAGACGGATTGGTTATGTGAGAGCTAGCCTGTATATGCATACTGTAATTAGGATTTTTATTTGATCTTTTATATATTTGATGAAAGTAGCACAAGGAAAAGAATCATCTCAAAAATATTTCACTGCCCTGTATTCGCTCCCCTTGCAGTGCTTGCAGAGCTCTTCTGAAACTCCTGCTGCAGCTGGGGGCAGCGATAGCCATTGGTGAGATTTTGCAGGCATGCAGAGCCTCTTCTGCGAGCACATGCACTGGGGCCAAGAGCAGTATTCCTCCTCACGTTCCCGGTGGGATTCTCATTGCTTCCTCTTCTCACCAGGGAGGAGGGAAGAACAGTAATTCCTTTGCAGCGCTGTCCCTAACATCTACCTGGTAGGGGTGGGTGCCACCCACCTGGGGATAAACGGCTCCCATCTGCTTTCATGGAGGGAATATTCCTAGGAGAGAATTTGCTGAAATGACTTACAGTTTTGCTGTTAGCACCAGGAAGGGCTATTCCATTAAATGCAAGAGACTCCTCTAGATTTTTACTTCAGTTTTCCATGCTTTGGGTTTTTATAAAAGCCTTCTGATAAGCTGCCATTCTGCTTTTTTCTTCTTTATTATATAAAATAATGAGGGGGAAAAAAGTCCATGTTGACCCAGACTTAAAATGTTTACCTATGCCTCAACACAACCTCCATGTGTGCTGAAAACTACATATTTGCAAACCTTCACTTTGCAGGTGCAAAGAAAAAAAATCTGCTAACATTTTGATATTTTTGGAAATTCTTTAAATAGCCTCACTCCTACGTGCCCCAGAATTTTCTCCTGGATTAGTACAACACATTGTTTCCGCTGCCATTAGTGCTTATTTTTGGATTCCTGCATGGGCATTCATTGATGTTAGTGCATGTGGTAGCAAATGCAGGTGTGTGCAGCCTGATGCTGAAGACTACAAATCCATCCCTTCTCCAGGATAAACTCTTTGGTTTCCTGCAGACTACATTTGAATGTATTACAAAGAAGAATGGGACTTTGCACTTCTGGAAGCTAGTACATACGACCTACTTAGCTTTTTGTTATAGTGTGAAGGAAGCATCAGCAAAATCATACTTCATAGGGTGAAGAAGAACCTGCAATATCCTGACACCCACATGCCAGAAGGAAAAAAAAAAAATTAGATCTGTAACTTTACACTCCTTAAAAAATTAGGAAGGAAAAAAAAAAAAGGAAATAAACACCACCCTTCTTTCCAGTGTATTTTGTATTTGTGTTTTCAGTGTAATGTGGAAATGAATTTATATTGTGTCCTTTTTTGTGGCAAGGTCCCATTAATGGTACCAAAATGTGGCCCTTCACTTAGGGCACCCTTTTCTCCACAGGTTGTATGTGGGAAGAATGTGCCTTATTGTACAATAATTGCAGATTCTCTATGCAGATATAACATTGTCATTCTCGCAGGCGTATCTTCTGTTCTTCAACACGCAGCGGAATGGGAGATATAATTTAATGTGAATTACCTACAGATTGTATCCAGTGCCAGTAAGTACCTCTCTGCGGTACCTAGTATGAATTTTCTCTTACTGACAAACTGTACAATGTGTCTTCTCTGAAATTTAAAAAAAAAAAGTTATTCTAATGCAGGAGAATACAGTTAAATTGTGAGGTGGCAAAATACTTTAGATAATTTCTCCGTCTGTCTATCTTTCTTTCTCCCTCCCTGCATTTATATATATATATGCTTCTAATGTTAATTTGACATAATTAGTAGACACCTGAGTATCTTTCAAAATTTTGGTTACTAAATTGAGAAGACCCATTTGGAAAGGTTACCTTACTGCTACCCGTCAGATATCAGGCACGCAGCACTGGGTCTTGGCAAAACAACTGTTTGCCCATGAATATACAGGAGCTGACTTCTCAGTAGACATGGCAGTGCATGCATGAAAGGATCAAATCCGTTAAAACTGAAGCAATAGTTACCTAAAAAGAGACAGGTTATTCTTCCATTAAAGCATTTGATAAACTTGTAAATTTTGGAAAGTGGAGTGAAAGGATGGATTTTAATGTAATCAGATTTGTCATCGTGTCCGTACTGCAGTATGAAATAATTACTGGAGCTGAAAGTGTTCTTGTCGTAGGTACTCGCCGGCTGCCGAACAGCTTTTAGTGCTGCGGCTTCACCTGGGCTGCCTCCGGCAAGTGGCCGGTGTGCTCGTGGCTGCAGCTCCATCTTGCCTCGGTCTGGGCTCTCACCCAGAGCAAGGGCTGGGTCCGCTGTCCTGGTGATAGGACGTGGGTCTGGGGACTTGTGAGCATGCAGAGCTAAATTGCTGCTGGTGCTCTGCCTGTTCTTTCTGTTGCACAAACGGGCAAAAAGGTCAATGCCAGTCTGCCGGGCTCTCTGTTAATGCATGTCACGTGAAGTCATACGTAATGCACAGATTCGGCAGTGTGAAGTCGAGAGTTCAAAGGGGTGCAATCTAAAGACAGTTTAGCGGCCCTAAGGCATCGTGCAGCCATGTGACCAGCAACCGTGTTGAAGAACTCATTTCAGATGGGCTAAAGCGGGTACCACAGCACAGCTGTGCCACGTTGCATGTGCACGAGCCGTATGCTAGGGCAGGAGCGTTTGAAACTCAGCTCTTCCAGGTTTGTTAAGCGTGCTGCTGCCCTTGCATTTAATGCTGCTGCCTTGGGTGCAGTGCTTTGGTGTGTCCAGGTCTCTTCTGGACACTACCAAAACGTTGCTGACAAAGGCAGAGAACAAAATGGGGATTTTTGAATCATTACCCATCAAATCTGAAACGAGTTTCACGGACCAAGGAAAAGCCTTCAGGGCTTTTTCTGAATTTCTGAGGCTAGCTGCTAACAATGACAGTGTTAAGAACTCAAAAAAGGTCACAATAATATGTTAAAATAGCAAGTGTTAGGTAGTCGAAGTGCAAGGGTTGGAGTCGGTTCTCCCTATAAATAATATATACAAACAGAAAATCAGGCAGAGACGAGAGGTCTGTGTTATTCCTGCTAACTTGCAGCAGTACCATTTTAATGGAAAAAAATACACACAGAAAAATCTGAGAAAGTATAGAAAATGTTGAATACTTTTTTCAAAAAAAGTACTCTTGAGAAACTCAGTGTCTTTGTATGAAGATGGAATGACAGCTCATAGTACATTAAAGTGAATAGAGTTCCCAAGTCATTCAGCAGTGGCAGAAATTCACTTAATCTCAGCTTAATGTAAGGCTTTTTTTTTTCTTCCCACCAGAATGATTTTCTGGGTATATATGTGTGCTTTCACTCCCTCTTCTCCCCTCTGTTACTCAGGGAGGGGGGGTATTTGTGTATGCACACACACCATTTCTGACATTCAGGGTGCTAAGGAACATTACAGTTGACTTCACTCATACTGATGTTCAAATTTACAGTCTCCGTTCCATATATTTATGGTGTTGAGTCCCTGGAATAAGCATTCAAAATGATATTGAAGCCTGACAAATAGTATGAACCCTAAAAACCTTTTACTTCTTGCTATATGACCAGCAAAGCTACTGAGAAGAATAGGCATTTATTTTGTAGCTTCTCCATAATTTTTTTCAACCACACTAGGAGACGTGGAACCTCATGAGAGGCTGTTGCAGGCAGACATGCTTCCTGCCTTCAAAATTCTGCTTAATCTTCAGTGTAAAATCTTTGGCTGTCCTCTTTGCATTCACAGAAAGCCAGCTGGAGCAAATTCAGCTCTGTTACAATAAAAATTTGTAGGCGAGGCTTCTCTCCAATAATGTTCTTGCTGCACTGCTCTAAATCAAACCTTGGCAATCTATAAAGCTGGGAGGTAAAAACCAAATTTAAGATTTAACTGTAGAGCAAGGGAGCTTGAGGTTTGATATCTCAAATATATTTGGATAGCAAACTGACCTCTGTAATTACACCTGCACCAGGTTGTGCACTGTGGTTTATGTAAGTTGTGTATCCAGGTGTGTGGTTTTGCCTGCTGGACCAGTACAGGCAAATGGCAGGTTATAGATACTGAAACAGGTGGGAGTACAAAGCACGCAATGACTAATTTCTAGGATGCCCCTATAATTTCATGCATATTAAGCCAGTTATGCAAAATAGTTTCAGTACAGCCGTTACATTTGGAAGCAGAGATTTTGCACATTCAAGTTGATCTGTGGAAATAAAGCTCATAGCTGTTTGTGCAAATTAGCATCTGAATATCAACATAGCCAGTTTGGTGGCAGAAAGGGAAATATCCCATATGATTAATCATAAAAGTAATTTTAGGTGGTTATTTTTAAAACTCTAGTGTCAGTAAGTTATTTTTGAAACAAAGTATTTCTATTTTTGTGTTTAACTAAACTGCATTCGCGTTCTGTTGCACAATATTCAGTATCCTGCAGAACTTAATTGCCAATTACTTTTAAACACCAGCAACTCTGTTATCCATTCCAACATCAGAGGAATTTGGAAGAGAGCTCCACACAGAAATGATCTGATCCAGCAACAACAGGGTTATGTTTTGGGGTGGTTTTTTTCCAGGTGGAAGTAGACCAGTATGTTCTCAAATTGTAATTTTATATATTTTTTTGCCAAGAGGCAGGAGAGCTTGCCAGTTTTTACTGAAAGAATAAGAATTTTCACAAAACTCCCATAGATCTACAAACTGTTCATAAATTTATTGACAGTTGGCAGCCCTGCTGTGCGTGCTGTACTGTTATATATCTGCCTTCTTCACATCTGCTTTGTTGGGGTATGAGACAGCGAGTCAAAAGTAGCTTAAGGAGGCTTAGCAGTGTCTGCAAATAAAATGGGGGGAAGAGCTTTTTTTTTCCTTTCTTCCAAGATTGTCCTTCCTGTAACGTGAAGGAATTTTAATGAAATCCTTAAGTCTAAGAACAGCAAGTGCAAAACAAAGGGGTCCAGCTCCTGTATTTCACCTGAATAATTCCCTTTGACGTGACATGAAGGAATGGAGGAGAGCATACTCCAAATGCAGAAAGCAAAGTCTCCATTACCAGGAGAATCATTCTGCTGCAGTTGCTTTTACTGTTGATTGAAATTAGTAATATTAGTGCTAGGATCACTCTGTTAACAGGTGATACTTTGATTCTGATAGTATCCTGTCTGTTTTCTTGTCCTTTTCCTTAAAAAGGCTACCAGTCACTTGCAGTGTGACAGCTCAGAATATCAATATATTTCTAAATCTTTTATTTTACAAGAAATACAGGTTGCTGTAGCTTTTCTCCTGCAAAGTTATCTTACGCAGCACCAAGCCCAAGGAGCTCCTGCGGCTGCTCGGCAGTGATGCATGTCACTGTGGATTCTGCTGACCACACCGTATAAATTGCACCCCTCCCACCCAGTCCTGCAAAGTCAAATTTAACTGGTAAAATTGAAGTACAGTGTCTGGGGCTTAGTGAAGCAAGGCAAATCCTTTCTATAAGCTATAGAGGTGACCTTTTAAACCACCTCCCGCACCAAGCCTCCTACTTTTATTTATGACACTAAATATAAACCATAGGAAGAGGGAGAGGGTTGTAATACTTGTGCTCTGCTTGTGGGTTTTGAAAGAATTTTAAGCAAAACGAGGGATCTCTCCTGTTGGTAATTTGACACGCTTAGAGGGACATTGGTGCCATGACAAATGACAGTATTAACTCAACACCCTAATTCAGGTGAACAGAGCCATTGGCCAGATTTGATCCTTCTGTAGGCAGTGGGTAAGCATATCGACAGAGCTGCTGAGTCAGATGATACTTTAAACATCTACTTCATTTTAATTTTACAAAATGAACGTAAGAAGTATTTTTAGGGAATGTTTAAAGTACAAAGGAAAACTTTGTTTAAAAATAGATTTTTGACAATTTAAAATAGGTTAGTGCTTCCTTTGAGGCAAACAAACAACCCACTTAAGAATTAAAAATTTCCAAGCAGATGATTTGGAAATCTTTCCTTCCTGAAACATGATCAAAGTTAAGTCTTGACAGGTAGCATTTATCACAGGTAGTACCTTCTGCTAAGTAAGTACTTGATGAGGCAAAAAGAAAAATTAAAATGGTGGCTCATAGTTACATGACAAACTATTGTACTTTGAGCACAAAAAAAGACTCCCTTTAGGAAAAACTTCAGTTTGCACAGAAGGTGCAACTCTGTTTTGAAACTACTGGTTTGTCATTGCATAGCTGAATTTCTGGTTATAAAAAAAAAAAAAGGAAAAGAGCTGTGGAATTGCTCCTTCCAGCCTACCCAGCAAGATCATTAGATCGTTTGGCAGCTCGTGCATTTACCAGGACACTGGTGCTTTGGAACGTTTCACATGGTGGGACTTCAGCCTTGCTTCTACAACATCATCCCATAATCTTATGCAAAGCACTTAAGTGCTTAATTTTCAGCCTGGAAATGGACCAAGTGAAATGAATAAGGATTAGTTAGGGTCTAAGGAGAGAACTTCCAAAGGTGTAAAGGACAGTTAGGGCATCTAATTCCTTTTGAAAGCCATAGGAAGCCGAGTACCTAGTACACGTATTCAGAGATGGTAAATCTTTCCATAAGGCAAAAGCATGCATCAAAGTGTTGTGCTGCATTAAGAGAAAGAAGCCTTCCTTAGAAGAAATTCCTTGCCCTGTCTTAATACGCAGCCTTAATTTCTCTTCATTAATTTCATTCTTTCTCTCCTAGGTATAGTAGCTGACACCCTTCTCAATATTCGCTTTCTTCTTTCTTGCTTTCCTTGAGGTCAGGCTTTGAACCAGTGTATTGTGCTGTAGGTGATGAAAAGATTTTTTTTTTTTTTTTAAAAAAAGATTTTTAAAAGAGAAATTTTTGTTTCCATCTTCTTTTTGCTTGATTTAGATGTCAGGACATTCCCTCTTCTCAGAATAATGCTTCCTCATTTTAATTGTGTAGAAGCAGAAAATTTGACAGTGAACAGGGAGATAACATGGTAACAGAGATACTGACGAGAATGCAAAGAAGGGGCCTAGGTTGTTTTTAAATATTTCTGAGTTGCCATCTTGCTTATAACTTTAAACACCTTTTCAAGAGGTAAGCTACAGTAGCAACAGATTTCAGATCTTGCTTGTAGTGTAGTCAGTCTGGTACTTTTTGAGTAGGTAGAAGGTGTACAGTTAATTATGCCCCCTGATGAAAAGTGTGTATTTTCAAGAACAGCCGTGTCAAAATTTAGTAAGCTCTGTAACTGGTTATGAAATATAGCTGCAGTGTGTGGAAGGCATCCAAATAAATCCTATTTCAGCTCCTCAGATCCACCATTCTAGATTTATGGGCACTCATTTCTATACATGAAGGGCAGGATCTCAGCATAAGGAGTGCTGATTCTGTTTTCTTGGTGAGAAGCGATCCTTCTCTGGATTTTACTGGGGAGTTGATTCTTAAAATATGTGGACTAAATGGGGGAAAGATTTATTAAGTCTATTTAACAAGTCACAGCCCCACCCCAAATATAGCAGTCTACAGCCTAAGTGAGCTCTAACCTAATGGATCCAACTTAGAAGAATTTATTTAAAGAAATGTTAGTTTCTTGGCCATCCTTCACAACAAATGGGCTTCAGTCAGCAGTATTCCCATCAGTGTAAGTACAGAGCTGCCTGACAGTGGGATCCCATGGGAACCCACAGTGCGGAAGGTACACAGTTCTTGGGTACCTATGCCTGCAACTGATGTTAAACTTTTAAAATATTTAGGAAGGTACAACTGCAAATTGCAAATAGGAGCATTACCCATGCCGTGCTTTTAGCATTTTTTGCTGGAGGTTGCAAGACTTTGCAAGGAAGGCGTTCAGACTGTTGGCTGCACTCAAATACCCTAGCTTGCACTTGCAGTGAAAAATGAAGCCTTTGAGCCAGCTTTTTTTCTTTTGCAGATGTAGACACTTAACTACAAGCCACCTGATTGTCGGCAGTGGCGAGCAATCACAGCTTCCATTCATCTGTTTGAGAGCTTCAGTGCTTGCTACTGTTGGAAATAAGGCCACTTGTGCTTAGGTGCCTAACTTTCAGGATGAGTTTGAAATTGTTTTGCCTTGAAAGGGAATTACAGTGATTTGCCTTCTTGAAGATTACTGAGCCAATTGACTTGCATCCACACTTGCATCGACTGTGGAGCATGAGTTGTTCCTGGAAGGCTTCGTGGATGGCTTCACGGGATTCGGCAATCTTTAGGAGATAACACTTCTTTTCTCTCCATTACATATGTGTTCCATGTTCACCTTTGACACAGATACACTAGTCAAATCTTGATTATTTTCTATGGAGCAAATGCCATCCTTGTTGTGTCTCTCTTGATCAAAATGAGTAAGAAAAGAGTAGTTAATGTACTCATAGTGTTCTCCCAGCAGCTGGTGCATGCACATTTCTGGAGTTGCTCTGGTTCATGCTGGTTGCAGGCTTCATAATGTCTTGCTTGTGTTCTGCCCATGCTGATGTTACAAAACACATTTCCAAAGGCCACAGGTGCCAACAGCCCATCTAATTTTAGTAACCCTGGGTCACACAATTGCAGGGGGCTGTCATCCAGCTGTGGAGGTATGTGGATTTTACAATTGCCTCCATATTACTTAAGAACAAATACATCCAGAATAGACATAATCCAGCTTGGAAACAAACCCAGTTCTTGGTGACAAACATCTACAGAGTTTTGGCTTTCTGAAGGCATGTGACTTCCAGATTTCTGTCATCACCATTTTATCTTCAGCCTATTGTGAGCTAAGAACAACTGCAGGGAAAAGATCACATTCCTTCATGTATGCTGGTAAATACAGATTAGACACCTCCCTCGGTACTCACAAACCCTTCTTTATTTCTTCAGATATCTATTCCTTACAGGAAAAGCCCTGTCCTTTAGCTTTCTTCAACAAGAGTCCTGTTTATGACATCAATAACCTGCCTTTGAATCCAGTCAACCAAGAGACCTTGACTGGAACCGTGTATGGAACTAACACCCTGGCTCACAAACCCTTCCGCTGATTCAAGCCCTTGGAGATAAGGGTGGGAGGTTTTTTTGCAACAAGGAGCTTGCACGGACGTCCACATTTGGATGGCTTTGGGCTTTCTGCCTCCTGATTCCTGGTTGCTGGGTCTGTAGAGACACCTCGCTAATTGGAAGCATTAGGTGCGAGAACTCAAGTGGAATTTAGACCATCTAAATCCAGACTCAAGTGCTTTCATTTTGCATATTTTCAGATTTGCAGTGGAAAAGTAAATGAATGGTAATACGTGTAAAATAGCACAATTGCTTTTTAATTACTTGTATAAATGGGAAACAATTATCAGGAGAGTAAGCAGGAGTCTGAACAAATGTTTAAAGAAGTGACAAAAATTTTGTATTCATTCAGTGTTTTTTCCAGAACGCTCCCTGTTTGCTTTGAGACACATGACTGCAGTGAGAAATGGAGATCTCTAGATGCCTTGCTGTAACATATTTCAGTGGGATTTCCAGTGCCTGAAATCTCTAAGTGCTAGACACTGAGCAGACCATTCAGCCAGTTTTCCAAACTAAAGAGACTGAGATGTACTTGGCATTATTTAATGCCTTGCAGGTTGCCTGTCAGAATTTATGCCTTCGCTAAATGTTTTCTCCTCAGGCCGTGTAAGGCTGGTTGTTGTCTGTCTTTTGTACTTTGCAATTCAAGACTCTACATTCAGAAATATGAAAACTCATAAATATTTCACATGTCATTTATTGTGCCCTTTTTAGCAATTTGTACGTAATAGTTCTAGGTTGGCATGCTTCCCCTGCTTCTCTCCTTCCATGATCCTTCTTTCTCCCGACTCTTAAAATCCCATGCAAGTAACCTGTATAGAAATTAGCTTAATAATAGTACTGAACTTCCACTGACAGCAAGTGCTGATATGTGCAAAGATGTGTAAATAAGCTGAATGTTGCAAGTGTTTTAGAAACAACCATAATGCAAAAATACCATTCTGTTTAAGGCTATCAAAGGTCTTGGCCTCAGATTGCTGAAAGTAAAGAAGATTCCCACTTACTTAAGCAGACTGTGTATCAAGCTGTAGAGTTTTCAGTGTTTTTTATACTCACTAGACCAACAGCACAAAGTGACAGAAGAAAGTATAAAAAAGAAAGTATTAGAACAGAAGGAAATGAAATGCAGCTAAAGAAAATTGATTTTGTTTCATCAAATACTTTTTGAAGTTATGAAGTTTTGGTACTTATCTTAGAAATACTTATTTTCTGCATGGATTTCAGAGCTATGAAAATATACATTCTCCTTTGTCAACATTTTTTCCTAAAAGGATTCAGTTTAGCTAGCTGGACATGCACTAATCCCTTTTTATTCTACAAAAGACAGAACGAAAAAAAAAAAAGAGAAAACAAAATTATTTGAGTCCTTATGAACTCAAACAATTTGGTTAAATGTATTTTATGCCAAATTTGCATACTGAGATGGGAAGCTTGTGGGATGATTCATAGGGACTTCACAAGCCCAAGCATTTGAGGAGTACAAAGGACATGAAATTTGAAAAATTGCATGTAGGTTCTGGTTTTGGTATAGGCTTATATATTTTAACTTGGATAGACCTTTGTATAAAGCTTTCTGCCTGTCCCTCTCATGCTGGCATTTACCATACACTGTAGCAAAGAGTTCATTGCCACAAGATGTCACTGACACTAAGAATTTACTGAGGATCTTCAAAGGGAAATATGGCATTGAAATGGGTAAGAAGCACGCACAGCTTTGAAATACCATCCTTGATAAATAGAAGACAGCTTGAAAATGCTCTGGACTGAGTTGATGTGCAGTGCTTGGGGTCAGGATGCATTATGCTGTTTTCCCTCTGTCTTCTTCCTCGTCTTCCTCTGGCCCTGGAAGGGTGCAATATGTTGAGAGAGGCAGCTCCCAGGTCGGATCCTGGGCAGCAATTCCCAGCATCCCATTTAGTTTCTGGGTTAGTTAGCAATGGGTGTTTGCCAGATCCTCACTCTGTTAAATGGAACTGACAATAATTACTCGTTTCTTAGGGATGCTGAAATGCCTAATTGCCTGAAATTGTAGTCTTGAGATGAAAATACTTGGAAACAAAAGCATTATTGGGATACTGTATTGCTGTTAAAACAGCGGCTTTTCTTGTCATTAATATATCCACAACATTGTGGGTAGAAATTCATATGAAACATAACAGAAATGACAAATAATGCCAAACACTTTATAATAGTGGGTCTGTACAGTATTCATTGCTAGATCTGTGGTTAGTCATAATGAAAAGCAAGGCAGGGACATATCTGAAATTGTGTAGCTGGAGCACCTGAAGTTCAGAGAGGGATAAATACCGAGGGTTCGTGTGAAAGTTTTGCCTTCTGTGTGTCCACACTGCCTTTTGGCTAAACTCTTACAGTTGCTGGGATGGGTTAGGGGAGATCTTACCACGATGCTGGGATCACCCCTCAGCCCCACATCTCCAAACCTTTGGTAAGGAACGTGTTGATGTCATTAGGCCGGGAGGCTGAGAGAGAAGTGGCTCACCTGGTGCCACAGGGCAGGTCACTGGCAGAGCAGGAAGGATGGTCCTTGGTGCCCGATGGGCCAGGTCCTGCTGCCTGTGTGCGTGCTGACTCCCACATGCGCAGGGTGCAAATATTGAACAGCTATAGGGTTTTGGCCTCCTCCTATATACTGGGAGATTTTTGCATATTCCCTCAGTAGCAGTGCAGCCAGGGGTCTGGAAGGACCTGGGAAATTATCCTTTATCAGTAGATGTCTACTGAGGTGGAAACTGGCATTGCCAATATATGTTTTGTAACGTGTATACTGATTTCTTAATGGGAACACACTGAATTTCAATATTCCCGCTGAATCAAGGGCAGACTGAGCCTCAGGCAGGAGCAGAATAAAATTGGAAATATTCATTGTGGGGGAAATTTTGGAATTTCATACCCAAAACAGGAATGGAAATTTCTCATGAGGTTGTGTGTCTTAAAAATTTCAACTAGAAACTGTTTAAATAATCCTTCTAAAAGGTTTTCTTTCAATGAAATCAAAACGCTTCATGGCAACTTCATCACTAGACTGGTATACTTCACGCTCTTTCAGAATTTTGCAAGCCACCTTTACCTCTTGCGGTATTATGAATACTTCCTTAGGGAAATAAATGTAACTGAATCTCCCATGTAGCATATCAGGATGCTAGCCATTGGAAGGTTAATAGGAAACTGTACATGGCACTTCCATCAAGTTATAACTTTTTCATTTAAATTTGTAATGTGTTAGAAGAGAGCCTTCTCTGTGAGTTAAACTTCACAGAGGAAACTTTAACACTTCCAAATGTGTCTACCAAGTAAAGTAGTAGTGAATCAACAACATAAGCCAGTATCTAGTGTAGTTTCATGAAACATTCCCCAGATCCCCAAATTACTCCGACATCCCTGCCTCCATGGCTCTCCCTTTTGAAGGCACTGCCAGGAGCCCGTCGCAGGCTTTGTGGAGGAGCATTTCTCCTCGTGTTGTCATGCTGTTGCTGATTCATAGCTCCAGCAAGGCTGTCATACCTCTGGAGGTAAACCTCCAACACGGTCTGGGTTTATCCGGATGTGCGGTGGGTCAGAGTGAGACGTGCAAAGTCAATCACATCCAACATGAAGCCAGGTCTCCCTGTGACTGCCAGCTGGCCCTGTTGAGGAATGTCCCTAATTCCCATAATAGTGTGCCTATTTCATGGTACTTTAAAGTGAGAAGTCTCAAGTGGCTGGCCACATAAGCAGCTTTCACATAAACACTTCAGTTCTGCTTCACCGAAAATGGCTTAGGTGCTGATAAGTGAAGCTACACGCTTTGACATGGCAGACAGCTGTTTATTTTGCGTGGTACAATTAAACTGTCCCAGGCAAGTTAGACCCAGCAGGTATGCATGTACCATATAGGTGCCTCTCTAAAGAATTCCCCAGTGACCTCCCACTGCTTTGTCCTTTTGGGATAAGATCTGTCTTGTTACCTACCTCCCGATGTAGCCTGTTATTTGGGTAGAACCAGAACTAGATGCCATGGGCAAAGCGTTATCTGCTGAGCATATTAAGCTCTGCATTTTGTTAAGGTATGTGTGCAAATCCGCAGGTAGAAATCCCCGCACAGCTGTGCATCTATAGGCTGGGATCATTTCAGGGAATCTCTTCATGCGAATGGCAGTCTGATGCACAGAGCAATCGTTCTGTCATGGATGTGCTGAGTGTGCGCGAGCATCTGTCACTGAATTTGTACATCAATCAAGTTCTTGTTTGGATGCTTGACCTTTATAAGATGGAGTGTTTGAAGACCTAATATGGAGGTCTAAAGCTTCAATAGGCTTTACTTAAAAGGCATTTTAAGTTTCTTATTACTTTCTCTCAGGCTAAGTCAGGTCTTATTTGTCAAAAACTCCAATTCCAGACATTCTGTTGCATTAATGAATCAGGAAGCAGATGTACTGCAAGGTCTCGCTCTTTGCTTCCTGTGTACACCCATGGTTGGTCTGAGCCTCTTGCATCCTGAGGCATGGCAGAAAGTATAAATATTGTCATTTGGGTGTGATTAGATGTTGAATTAGCAGATGTTTTTTGTTGTTCAAAGTGTTCTTTCTAACTGGTGTGGTCCTGTCTGGTTTGTATTCCTGAAATGCCTGTCATCTTCTTTCATAAACACGCTTCCTTCTCTGTGATCTCAGCCAGCTGATGAGTATTGAAAAGCTCCACCCTGAGTAGTTTCACTGAGCAGCTGGTGATCTTCAGACCTTCTAACCTTCCTTTCTTAAGCTAGTGGTGAGCAATAAATTCGGGGGCATCTCTGGATCATTTCCAGGTACCCTGCAGGAGGATTCTCAAGGGAGGCACGCTTCTGGCGTGCATGTTCCCCCTTTTATTAATGTGCTTTCAACAGCATGAGTAGCCCGGTGGCTGTTCTTGCCATACGGTTTTAGGGCCCAGAAATATTTAAGGGGAGATAGGGATGGACACTGTTATACAGCAAAGACCTGGAGATCGTTTTTCTGCTTGTACAGCTGCAGCACAGCTCCAATGCTTGAGCTGTCAGTCAGCTTGCACAGGGGGAACAAGACATTTTTGTTGGAGAACCTGCAGTCTGCAGTTTGTTCCCCATATCCTCCCTGTGCCATAGGGCACAGCTCATAGGCACTGCCAGAAGTTCTCCTCTGCCAGGTTTTTTCAAAGCAGATGGGTTGTGAAGGATATATATGTTAAGATATTGGCAGAGAGTGGTTAATGCTAAGCTGTTAGAGTTTGTGGCTGAATGTTATCACTGAGAGAGGTCCCCTAGCAAAGTGTACATGTTTTAGGATTTCACGTGCATCTGAAATCACCTGGTGGACATTTTTAAAGGGAAATAAACGTAGATTGTAAACCAAAACTTGCTTTACCGTGGGAAAATAAGGCGTGGCCATTAGTGAGAGTCAGGTGGTGAGCCTGTGCTTGTTTCACATCCGTGAATGGAGTCAGAGGAACATTTCCAGGTAAGTGCTTTGATTCATTCATATTTTCATGTGAGTGACTCAAAGAACAACTTCCTGCATCTGCCCTGCAGGACCTCGGGTAGACATGGTGTTGGTGCAGCCACTTTCCTATCAGCTTTGTTTGAAGAGGTTTCAAGCTTTATCAGGCAGTGCCATAGCTGACCATTGCAGGTTGCACGTCTACCTAGTGCAGCCATAGCTGCAGACTACAAAGACTAATAAAGCTAAAATACATGGCATTCAATTATTTTGTTATGAGTATCACTTACAGTATAAATTTGTCTCAAAGAGAGTGGTAGGTCTCTTTGGTATTTTGTTTTCTTCTTTGGCTTTTTGTTCCTAATAGAATTATGCTGGAAGACTTCATCCAAAAGGTAGGTTTTATTTCTTTATTAGAAAATGCAGCATTTCAGCTATTAGCTGAAAGTGTTTAGTGTGTTGTTTTATGAAGCCAAGTCCTCTCATATAATGCTGATACAAGCATAAAATAGTTTATCAATAAAAACAAATAGGAGAATCATCCCCAGAAGTGATTGATAGTCCTTCGTCAGTATGAATTTCATAACATACATTTTCTGCCGAGGGATTTTTAGGTGGAGGACAAGCTAAAAAAATATTATTCTGTTTCATTTTATTGTTTTCTTGTTTCTGTTGGCAAATGCCTAACCTACTGTCTGTTTCTACTGTATTCGGTTGCAGAGGGAGAAAAATGAATAGTGAATCTTAAAAAAAAAAAAAAAAACCCTTTTATGAATAGAGGAGGGATTAAAAACATATGAATATGAATATCCATATATTCATTAAATGTTTCATGAAGTGTCCTTGTTTTTTGGAAACATTTTAAAAATATTTGACAAAGAACCAGGTTCCTGCAGACTGAAATATCCCTGCTAAGTACCAAAATATTCTGGCATTAGGGTGAGGAGTGGCTGGAAGCAACACCCCACTGCACTTATTTCTTTAGGCAGTTTGAAAGTGTTCTTTTAAAGTTTAACTCTGGTGCATTGGTGGGAGGATTAATTCTGTTTGTTATGAGCCGTGGTTGTACCCTGACACCAGGGTGTGCTGCCCAGGGTTGAGTGAGCAGGAAAACCCTTCCCACGGGCAACCCAGCTGGGCTGCTGCGCTGCAGCACCGGTCGCGTCGTGGCAATAGCTGTGCCCCACTGACAGCGCAGAACCAACCAGCAGGAGGGAGGGCTTCTGTAGAGAAAGACCTAAAGCAAACAAAGCAAGCTGAAATAACTTCACAGGCAGCTTTTCGAGGAGTGCATTGTTGGCTAGGAAATACAGTGGGAATATCCGTTCTGTGTTGAGCGGAGTGCGTTCACTTAAGAAATTCACCACCCAACTTCTCAGTACTTTAAAGGAAAGATTAATGAGCACTTTATCCAGCGCATATGAGCTGCCTATCAAAAATATTTTCAACAGTGCGCCAGTGATACACTGCAGATAGTGCTGACAGAAGCTAAAGTGAAATGTCATACTTTCAGATCTAACGCTGTGTGCAGTTGGAAGAGGGCCTGTGCTGCCTTCAGAGACTGACAGCTAAATTCTTCATTCTTTCAGCTTCCAACATATGGCATGAAGTAGGGTGTGAAAGATAAATTTCTTTGGATAGGTGCAGAAAATATGTGCAACATTTTTACTGGTTGGCTGCATAGGAAGATCAAAACAGACGTGTTTTCCGAGAGCAGAAATTGAAGGCTTTGAAATCCTATATCCAGATTGCCTGTATTAATGATGTACAGTGGGTACCTACTTGGAGTAATTAATAGCTTTCTCCACAAGCCTGGCAATGACCACTTGAGGGAAAATGGGTCAAGAGGGCTCAAGAGTTCCCTGTTGGTACTCATTTGCCTTGTGCCATAGTTGTTAAACTAAGTAATTGGAGGGAGGTTCCAGCTATGACTCAACTTTTCTTTACATTACCTGACGGTGTCCACACTGATCTGTCTGCGTAAGCATACTGCTATATGGCTGTGCGTTCATGTATCACATACTCCTAGATTATTGCAGGATGTTGAGATGGGCTTGACTGTGAAGAAAACAAGTCAGTCTTAATCGTCTATTAGCCTGATGCAACCCTGACAAAAATTTGGCATGTGCCTAATACTATGTTGCTTGAAGATTTCATCTTTGCAACTGAAGCAAAATGTTTCATACAGGTGGGTGTTTTAGCCAGACAGAAAATAAAATATTAATCTCGATTAACTCAAAGTAAACAGATTTTCTCTGATGCCAATATTACTAGAAACTATATTTGTAGCTGTATATGAGGATCAGCGAAATTTATTCTCTCAGGAGATCTGAGCTATTGCGAGTTTACAGAAAAAGTAACCAGGCAGACATGGAAACCAACACATAAACATATGATAGATAAAGAATATGAAACTGTGGAATTTAAGAATAAAATTAAAGCATTTTATGTTTTGACCTTTTATAAGAATTAAGAAAAAAATCATACTGATAAAATGTGTCCCCTTTTTTCAAGTCTCCTCCCTTATCCATCTCTCCCTACCCACCTGCAGTCTGTTCTCTTAATTTTATATTCTGTCAGACAGGACTGATTTTTTGCGTTACCTTCATTGTCCCCCAGATAGCAGCTCTGCTTACTCAATAGTATGGGGTGTGATAGTGATACATAAGATACTGTTTTTTCTGGCTTGCAAATTAAAGAAAAATTCTGTGGCTTACATTTTCAAGTGTTTATTTTAATTCCCTGTAATGTTACCCAGAACAAGTTAAATATGTAACATTACCTTTTCACCTGCAATTTCGTGACATGAGCACCCTGTGGGATGTTTCCAATAGAAAATGCAAATGTAAAAGGTCTCATTTGGGTGAGTGTGGAAATCGTATGCCTCTGGAAGTCTGATTGCTATTTGAAATGTCACATTATGAAAGTGGGGCTAGAAGATTTCAAATTTCACAGAATATTGGAAAATGATTGTATTTATACCTCTGTCTCAGAAACAATGTTCTGTGCTGTTGCATGTCCTCATTATAGTCTGTCATAACAGTGTTGTATTTGAATTTCAATGTAAAATGTGGTCATCTAGGTCACATTTTGAGCTTCTCAGTATTTTATGTGTTAACTGGCTGACTGTTTCACACTTCCATACAGGTTACACAGGCTGCAAACAGAGCAGTGTGTGGGCCAGCAAAACAAATTAACAATACTGATAAAATCAGAGCAGCCCACCCCACCGCTTCATTTCAAAAAACATTCAGAGCATTCGAAGTCTGATGTCTTGACTCAGTAATGTATATTGCAATGGAAACAAATCTAGCCCCCAAAGTTAATAGCTGTGCTATGGATAGCAGTAAGATAGGGAAGAGATGTGAAGTTAACTTGCACTTTTTACAGCTTTCATCTTGATTCCGCTTTTCTCCTGGAGTTCTACCTTTCGAGCAGTGAGAGTGAGAATTTGAATACTGAATAGTCCCACGAACTGTTTACATTGTAAAATCATCTTCTGATTTATTACAGTAGCATCTCTGCAGGATAAAATCTACTTTAGAGACTAATAATAATAGCAATAATTTATATAAAGAGGTGCTTTCTAAGACAGATAATTCTAAAGCATTTCACAGTAGTGTTTCACCTTGGTCCTGTAGCACTGCTTGTACAAAAAGGCTATCAGCAAAGAGACTGCTCTGAGTTGCCAGCTTTAGGGACAAGGATGTTCCTTCCTCTCCTCCCCTCTATGGAAGTTGCTCTGCCCTGGGGCCATGACACCTGCAGATCCCAGGTCTGCGCTTTAAGGGAGCATGCAGTTTCCCAGGTGCAGAGATAGGACTGACCAAGAAATGCAGCCTCTGTAGGGGTTTCTGGAGACCTGGGTCTATGGGAACTCTGCTCCTAGAGGGAAGCAGGGAAAGAGATAGTTCAGTTTACTGGGATGCAGATTGGGAATGATGCCAGTGAAAGCAGCAAATGTGTTACTATTTAAACCAAGGCTGAAATTAGGCTCCAGCTGTATTTATGGGTAAGTGCCCTGGCTATTCGCTGTAGTAACCAAAGGAGCAAACACCTTTGAGTACATTCTTCTTTTTATTTCCCCTTTTTGATTACAAACCACCTCATTTACGTATAGTTTATTCATATTATTTCTCTGTTTAGCACTGTATGAGCAAATGAAACTGCCCTTGAAGTTGCTAGTTAGCTCCAGCTGAGCTGGGAAATGTGCTCACCTGAGCCAGCTGTAATTCCACGTTGGCTGTCAGTGTCAAAGGGATCTAACACAGCACCAGCTTTCAGTCCCTGCTGATCCAGGCTAGCTCTCACTGGGTGGATGATGTAGGAAAATACTTTATCCCAGTATCGTTTTTTGCAACCTGATCTCTGTCCTACGTTTAATTTAACAAATTGGGAACACAGAGGAATAAGGTGTAAGTCACACCATAACACCACTGTATCCAGTTCTCATCTACAATATGAACCCTTCTTGTCCTTCACTCTAGATCCCATCTGTTTAGAAATGGTGTAATGTGCAGCTTTGCCATTTTTTGTTTGTAAAACAAAAATGAGATGGGCAATCCCATGATGTTTCTTACAAAGCTCTTTATAATGTGCCTGTACCTTGCCTGCCACTGTGGGATCCAGTCTCATTTTGAGTCGCTCTGAAATAGCTGTCAGGAGAAGGAATAGAAAAGCAGTTTTGTACTAGATCAAAGCCCAGTCCTGGTGTCCTGCTAATAGTGATAAATAAATGCCAATCTTCTGCGCTTAGCAGAAAGTGTGTAGTGGTGGGCAAATCTGAAGTCACACGTGTACAGTGAAGTTCGTGATGGCAGGGAAGATGGGAACCTGTTAAATTTCAGATGTCTGTGGAGTAGCAGCTGGTTATCTTCGTTCTCCTGGTCATGGCACATTCCCTTTTAAATCTAGATGCAGGCATAAATCTGGTGCAGATTTAATGAAAGTGTTTTAGTGGCAGTAGAGGAGATACCTGCCTGCAAATCTTTCTGGCCCATTCCCACTGGCACTGGAGGGGACTGTAGATCTCCAAGACACAAGCAGTGATTACAGGCTGCCCTTTCTTCCTCTCTCTTCCCCCAAGTATCTTTATATTCTGACCTTTATGCGGTCTGGATGCTGAGCCGTGACGGAAGCTGTGCGAGATGTAAAAGTACCATAAGCAAAGAGAATCATGCAGCTCATTGATTTTTGCAGTTTGTGCATTTGCCAGCATACGGCAGCAAGAAGTTAGTGACACATACTGTTTCCATTCTTTCTAAAAAATGGATCTTTTCAGTGTCAAAGGGAACTACACGAACATCAAAAAGACCGTGAAGGAGATTAGTAAGCAGTTCTGAGAAAAGCCCAGGAAGTCATTACTCTTGTCCATAGTGTTCATAGTACTGTAGGCATTAATATATGTAATTCAAAAATTACAGACCATTAATGCATGCATGGATGCCAGCTGATTGCGTTGTGCCGCTTGTTTTCCTTTGAGGTACTGAGTCATGGCCTTTCTGCATGCACAGACTGTGTGATTTGGATACTAGTTATGCTGACAGGTAGCTCCAGGTTCCACGTGAAGCACATTTTTAATGTTAGATTTCTTAGAAGGACACCCAGAGTCTAGGAAAATGAAACGGTATCTGGACCACAGGATTAAGTTAGTTTACATAGCATAGAAGCATCCTTCATCGTGGATCAAGATAAGCTGTGAATAATATTACTGTTCTAGAGATGTATCCCGAATCGCAGAATGGTTGAGGTTGAAGCAGAGCTATAACTGGGGGGATGGCTAATTACTGTTGTCTGATTAGAGAATTAGTTTTGCTAATTAAACAGGTTGCTTACAGAATCATTGCCATGTTACAGAGGTGGGTGGGTACTCCAATTTGCCAGGTTTTCACACTGAACTCGTGGAGCACAGGTTAACTTCACTGCTTCAGCTCTTTGGCTTGTTGGATTTCAGGATGCTCCAAGTGTTTGGCTCAGTGGAACCTGGAATTCGAAGAGGCCAAAGTGCTTGTCTAAAAGATGTTCAGCTGATGCATTTGCAAGGTTGTTACCCTGCATAGAAAGTGGGATAAGCAGCCTTTTATTCACTTTTCTTACTCAGCTGTAACTTTAAGAACTAATGTAACAAATAATTAAAGCTAGACATTTCAAAGGATGCTAAGCCAATTAGATTCAAAATACAATGGAAAGTCAAGGTGAGTTGGGCTTCTAATTCCCTTAGGGTCAAATTTACAATGAAGTCTGAAAGATTATGTTAAGCCTACTCATACAATATGAAATTGTAAGAGTTTTATAAAAAGTTATCTCGTATACCTATCAGTTTGCTTCAACCTGGCAACGCTGATTCTTTTCAAAGAAAAGGGGAAAAGACAAGGAAGAGAAAGCTGTAGAAATTGTCTGGCAGTTAAACCTACTTGGGAACAGAGAGGACATTTTGTCATGTTCCTTTGAAAGAAACAACACAGATCTCGTGTGGAAGAATGGTTCCTTATGGCTATAATGGCTAAAAGTCATGGGTAGTTTTTCACAGCCATGGCTTGCTTTGGGGGCTGGAGAGACTCTCGGCCTAAGTTGGGTGGACCCTGGGACCTCCTGGCTGTGTCAGGGCCTTTGCTACCATGAATTTCTCCAGCTGTCTAAGCCCAGTCTGACAGCACCATCTGGTTGCGGTGCCACCGCCCTGCCCACGGAATCCGGCCTCTGCACTGGAGACCTCAGGTACATATCTGGGGACTGTCTTCTCCAGTGGCTGCACCAGGAAAGTCCCGCTGATGCCGGGACGAGGATTTTGGAAAAATACTGAGCTTGGGAGTTATTGGTGCGTCAAAGAAACAAAGTGAGGGCAAAAATCTTGGCCTTGATGCCATCCAGTTATTGTAATCCTTATGTTGTCTTCTGAATCCCAGATAATGCCACCAAATAACAGGTGGACTGTAAAATTTCTTAAAACACCTGTCAATTTTAGAGTCTAAGAAACCAGATATGTGATATAATGGAGTAACAAGTTACTGTGTGCCATCCGATCTCTGATAGCTATTGATACCTACTTACAAGCATTAGTGAGCACACATGTATTTCACGTGTGCAGCCACCACCAAAGTGCTTAGGTAAGGTGCTAAGTTTGCTTGATTGTTCATTCGTTACCGCCAAAGAAACCCTCACTGAAAGCCAAAATGCTTAGCCATCTTATGAATGTGAGGCCCTTTGATTTATTCTAGTGCACTTGAAGAAAAACTTTGTTTAATACAGTATTCTTTACTGTGTTTCTGAAATGCATGGAATTATTTTTAAATGCAGAAATCTGAAAACATCCCTTCATATTTTCTCATGGCATGGAGAGCTGCATTTGAACATAATCACTTCTTATGTCAAAGCTTTAATTATCTGATTTATGCTTCTAAAATTAAACATGCAAGTACCAAAAGTAATAATAAAAAGTGTTCTAGTTAATTCTAAAATTACTTCAGCTAGCAAACAGATTAGTGTACTCAAGTTTGGGAAATATTTTGCATAGAATAGTAAAGGCTGAAGAAAGTCAGTCTATAATTTTGTTCCTAAAATGTCTACTGGGTGTGTGTGTATTTAAAAATACTGCGACTGCAGTCTTAAAATCATATATAATTTTGCATTTGCTAAAAATACTATTCAAACACATGGATGCAGACACGGATTGTGTATAAGAAACAGCAAGTCTTGCATCATTTTAGCTCTGGATGTATATTCAGTATTCATGTATTTTTACAGTGCACCTGTTTTGCAGGGAAAAATGATAATGGGTTAAATTCCTCTCTGACAGAAAAGCACAGACATAGTGGAGTACATGGTATAATCTGCACCAAAGCATCCCTGTTGTCTCCATGTCATTTAAGCAACCTGTCTGTGTAATGTGGGTGCACATGGCCAAGTGAGTTTCCTTTTAAAATCTTCTTTAAAAGCCACCCACTAAATAAATAAATAAATAAATAAATAAAATGGTTAGGGATTTTGGTGTAAATGGTGACACTTCCCAAAGGTCTTGTGGCTAGAAATGACCTGGTTTGGTTTTGTAGATGTCAGAGAGTGCTACAGGCGCGAAGCATAGGCAAACCCAGAAGGGGTTCATGCAAAACGTGGTTCTCTTCACCTGGATGAATTTGCAGGATTAAGGGCTTTTGTTTATATCTGTCCGTAAGGAGAAAAGTAAAGATGAGAATTTGATGAGGCTGGATGTAAATTGTAACAAAGAGGTGTAGACACCACGATCCCTACCCTGAGTTTGCCAGCCAAACGGCTTCATTGAGTGCTTATGACTGTTTCCACTTTTGTATTTTACTTTTTAACTTTGTAAACATCAGATTTTGCAGTTAATTATTCCAGTGTGCATGAAACTCTTGCATCGAGTGGATTTGTGCTGATGAAATTAAACAGGGAAGCAAAACAACTGTTGGTAATTAGACACATTTCATGTATCTGCGTACGCATCTTAAAACAACAAAAACTGTCTATGTTTGCACTGGAGCCTCGGATTTGATAGCGTTCAGTAAATCTAATTATAGGCTACGGGAGTTTGTAAAAGTCCCTGAATGTTTATGTACAATTTAACATTTTTCCCCAAAGTACTTTGATGGATTTTGCAATTAATCTTCAGTTTCATTTGATTGGAATTTAGAATTCTTGGGTCACATCTGTCACCGGTTGCATGGAGCAGGTTTACCCTACGACAGTTAACGTGGTGTGTCCTTTGTATACTCTTGTACATATGGTTTTTCTTACATACCAATAACATTTCTCATATAAGTTTCAAATGAAAATAGAATCAAAGGAATGGAGCTTTCTTAAGTACCGGAAGATTTTGAGTATTACAGGCATTGTTGAGGTGCTGAAGATAGCAGGGGAACAAAGAAATCCAATTAAAATAACATTTCTTTTCAACATCCTTTCTTACTGTTTTCTGTGAAGTACACGATCTTGTTAATTTTCTACCACATCATCAGGACCCATAAAATCTGAGGCACTGCAGTTAGCTCTGAGATGTCCTTTTGTAGGGAGGAATTTTCTTCTAGGTGAAGCCCTAGTAAAGCTTTGACTTTTTATTTGCTTCAAATACCCACTATGTTTGTCTTTCTGTTGGCTGCTGTTGCTGGTCTCTGTTTCTAAAGCAACTTCTGGAAGGAAAAATTAAAAAGAATATGCTATGAGGCAAATCAGCTTTGAAAGTCTCGTGGTTTCTCACCTGCTGGTCCAGAAGTGCAGGACAGTGAGCGGGCCTGGAGTCAGGGCTCCTCTGCAAGCCAGTGGAGGAGCTGGAATTCTCTCTGTCTTGATTTGTTATACTCATAGTGCCTGATTTGACCGAATTTGGCTAGATAAAGTTCCCCAGTAACTGTAAAAAAAAAAAAAAAGTTATTAAGTCTGAATTCTTGCACTCTACCTGCTCATTTCACATCAGGACTTGCAGCATTCTCCTAAGCAAATATCTGAGATCCTGTTAAACAGCACGATCAGGATTTTATTGCCTGGTATTCCTGCTTTCTGCTAGAGGAGTGCAGTTGCTGCTTAGCACCCTGGCAGCACCTGTCCGCTAATTCCTTCCCAAATTGCAGCAAAGCCCTGTGAGCCCAGGCCGCTGCTTAGAGCTGGAAGAGTTTGGTTCAGCCAGGTGCCACCGAGCCCTGAGGACACGTCTTCTGTCCAAAGCCTGCGTCCCCACACACACAGCAGCATCGGTATTTCTTGTTCAGGATTGTTTCTGCACCTGGCAGCATCGCTTGACTGATTTTTGTGCAGGAAACCTGTCCCGCTGGCTCCTGGCCGACGAGGCTTTTCCCCTTCTCCTTTTCCTGACTTCAGCTGTATCCCCCAGCGCCCGGGGAGCCGCATGCAGTTGAGGGGGTCATTGCATGCTCTGATCGCAAACTTGTGATCATCACATAACTTCAAGACTGCAGAGACTCGAAAGGCTGGCACAGAGAGAGAACGGATCTGTTCGCGAGCGTTACCTTTGCTATTTGCACGGGTAATTCCCGGAACGACCTTCTGCTTTTGAACACATGGTAGAAAGGCACTTGTGAGATGATCCCAGCAGTGTCTTTATAAATCTTAGCAATACATGACAGACAGCAGTTAGCAGAAACAGCAGGCAATGAGTGGCCTTTGAGACACCTGCAAAAGGGATACTTTGACACGTTATCCGTCAGCGAGGGGAAGTCGCTTGGGAGTTGCTTTTGTATCACTGCAGGGGAGTACAAGTAGCTGCTGAATAAAAAGTGGATTTAATCAGACTTACTTGGTGATATCCTTTCACCTCAGCATCCTGATTGTATCTTCGCAGTGAGGAGCTAGTTAATTTTAATGATAAAAGCTGAGAATCTTCTTACTGAAATTTAAATTAGGTTAATGACTAGTGATATGGCTAAAGGGTATAATTTACAAAACACAAATCCCTTATGCAAAAGCGTGTGTGTGTGTGTGTGTGTGTGTGTGTGTGTGTGTTCAGTGGCACACACGGAAATCCCTTAATTTTGATTTGACTCATTTAAAGCCAAAAATCAAACAAAAATTTTGTTAGGATTTCCGAGACTGAAATATACCACTTGCATGTGTATTGGCATTTCCTCACCTAAAAGGGAATCTGCCTTTGAGCAGGCTGAACTTCTCCATGAACATCTCCTCCCTCCACTCCTCCCCGGGATAATGCCTGGGTGGTGAGGAGGGCTCACCCTCCATTGCCAGAGGAGGATGGATGGGGTCATATACTCAGATGTTCCCTTCTCGTAACCAAAACCAGATCTTTATGGATGGAGCCATCTTTGAAACACCTAACAAAGTTACCAGGTTTATAGCAAGGCTTGAATCATTGGGGCTGGCCGTCTGTCTGCATGTGTTGTACTGGGAATGGAGCATCTCTGATACGATGCCCTTAGTTATATGTTAGCTGTGTTTCAGCAGAAACTACTGGGATGCTGGTTTCTTGGAGGTCTGACCTCTTCTGTTTGCACTGGGCTTTTACAGCATTGCTTGATACTAGGAGATACAAAATATGTGTAGATACCTTGCTATGATAGGAGTACCCATCTTAAAAGGTAACGCAGAGTAACGGTATTCAGCCAAGCTCATTGTAATGCAGTTGGTACACCCTGAAATACTCATACACCCCAAAATGCTATGAATGAGTGGAGTGTAAGCGATGTAAGATCACAGCAGCAAAGGAGTGTCAAGCTGAATCACCAGCAATCAACACCATTTTGTCTTCCCCTTGCAGTCATCCACTTTACCACATCATGGATGCTCATTTTTGGTTTTCCCCAAGCAGATGTCTCCTCGGCTCTCCTTGCCTCCTGCATGTTTATGCATTCAGTTACACTTTTGTCAAGTAAACTGGAATGAGACGAAGTATGTGCAGGTGGGAGACTTACAGCTGTGTGTATTAATACACACAGTAATTTTTTCTGACTGGTGTAGTGATGACAGCAGCCCCTCCTGTGCCCAGTAATGTGGACAGAAAAGAGATCACAAGAAATAGTTCAGTACAGGAGCACCTAGACATGGTTCCAAAGAAGCCTCCAAAAACCTTCCATGCCACTTCCCCGCCTGCCCGGCCAGGACGTTCTTGTCACCCGGCACCCCCCAGAGGTGAGCTGTTAGTCGCAGAGGGTAGAAAAGGGGTGTGATGCAAAACTTCTGATGAACTTCTCAGCTACTGCTTAATTAAAATAAGAATCTCTTAAGCGTGCCTGTGTTAAGAGACACAAGATTTACACGTGGTGTTCTTTGAGTAGTACATGAGTTGCTCATCTACTCAGCACTTGGAACAGTGTAGAAGATAAACTGATGCTCCTGTTCTGCCCTTGTAGGCTGACAGATCTGGCTGTTCAGACTTGCAGAACATCACTGGGATACTAATGGCCAGCACAGTGCTGAAGTGAACATCGGTTTGCCATTAGAACCAAATGTTTCCTGGTGTCTCTACAAGCTGTGTTATGCATGAAATGAAAACCTCTGACGTTTATGAGGTTCTTTACAATATAGAAGCAAACATTTACTTTTAGTGTTTTAATTTCATATGGGTAATTTACTTGCTGGGTGATATCCTTGAAGAACAGGAATGACATTAAAGCACCATAGTGAATTGCTGGTGATTTGTATAACAGAGCTCACTCTTTTCTTGTGGTTTCCCATTTTACAAAGATGACTTTGTGAATTGATTGACTTCAGAGTACACTTAGGAGATAGCGATGCATGCAGGCTTTTTGAAGTCATCTCAGAATAAAGTTGTGCTACTTTCTATCCAGTGGGAGTCTGGAAAAAGATGTTTTAAAATTAATTAGGAGGTAATGCAACTTAAAAGAATACAGCAGCAATAATGAAGGCAAGTACTCTAAAAACTTCAACAAGCAGGGCCATATGTTTATATCTCACAAACAAAAGCAGTCAGGGGAGAGAAAGTAGGGAGTATTTCAGGAATAGAAATGAAAATGGGTCAGTTTGAGGAAACAGTTTATAAGGTCAAATAAATCAAGTCCTTGGACTGACAGGGCAGAGACTGACTAACCTCAGCTGTATCCATGAGAGGGTTAGAAAGTTGACATGTCTGAATGCAGAAGAGTTGCTGTTATGAGTTAGGCCCGGCCTGTTCTCATTGTTGAACTGAACCTTTTTTAATGGGTAAATCTCTCTGTAGTAGCTGCTGTTAAGAAAGCTACTGCGTCCCAGTAGATGTTCAGAGGCTGAAAGCTGTTTGCTTTTTTCTGCGTGTGAATAATATAAGAGATGTTCATGAGTGGAAAAGCACCAGGACTGGAAATGGCAGCAGTGCGTGCTCTGCTTGGCTTTAAGGCAACAACATTCCAGCTTGGCATTACACAGCATTGGCGTTTGCTCACTGTACACTGTCTGTTTTCATTAAATATGAATTGAAAACTGTTAATATGATAGCACTCCAGTACACACTTCAGAAGGAGGAGCTGAATGGCACATGGAGGGATGTTTTCACAGCGGAGCCCACTGAAAGGAAGATAGGGAATGGCTGGTGGAACAGCTTCTCCAGGTGTCCTGGTGCTGGTATTCAGAAAATGTCTACATAACCCAGACTCTGCTCTCAGCCCTTCTCACTGGGTTTCCTCCTCCTCATCCGGGTCTCCAGCTCGGGGACAAGTGCAAGTTTGTGCAGAATTTAAAATACTCCATTTTTTCTTGCAAAAGGCCTGAATGCTTTTGCAGCAGTAATCTCTCTTCTAGGGCTAGGAGTGCTCTAAGAACCCAGCTGGTGCAGCCTGCAAGACCAGCCTGCCTTGTCACCCCCTGTTTTTTGGAGTCTGAAGAGTATGTGTTCTGCATCCCCACTGTGTTTAATTGTCTCCAGGGGTTGTTATACAGCATCAGGTGAAATCCAGTCCCGCATGCCAAGTTTTACTGTTGTCCCCCTAAGGCACTCATCAATATAAAGTATTCCTCATCACATGCTAAAAGCCTCCATTCCCAAAGTGCTGCAGTGTTGTGCCTTCCTCCCTGAATGCAGCCATGCATTCCACCCTAGGCATGCAGCACTGTATATGCAAGGACAGAATACAGTTCACCACTAAACTCAGCTTGGAAAGATCTGTGAAGTGTTACTCTGTCTTCAAGCCATCTATGAGGGTTCGTTTCTGGCTGCCATTGTGTGTAGGTGAGCTGTAAGACCTGATCATGCACCAACACTCATCACCAGTACTGAGAATTGGATAAAATTGATGTTTTAGCCAAGTATGTTCCAATGTGCTTTAAAATCTTCAGAATTAATCACTGCATTGTCAGCGAGCTTCAGACTTATTACTTTTTAATAGCATTTTTTATTACTTGCTAATTATAAGGTGGAAAAGGTGTGAGGTACAGCTAGTGTTATAGTTCCTTCAGTAAATTGGAGCAGAAGGTCACAATAAATTGAAGTTATTAAGTGTATACTTTGCTGGATATACAATACTTATCATTACAAAACATAGGAATACAAATACTCTTTTTTTTTTTTAATGTCCACAGATGGTACAAGCTAATTATTCTCATTTGTATAGCACCTTACACCTCTGTAGATTTTTTTCAGAATGTTGAAAAACAGATGATCACGTCTGTTTTTGTAGCTGTGTGAGAGTTTTTCATTAACAAGATCAGGCAGGACCATCTGTGTGTTCTAGTAAAAAGTTTACCACCAACAGTGAATTCAAAACTTTCAAACAATGGATGACTGCATAATTTGTCGTGTGTAGGTACAGTGCATTGGCTAATAGCCCATGCAGCTCAGTCACACGCTCCTGAATGCATTTGTCTGTCTTGAGAGGAAAAAATGCAAGTCACATTCGGTATTGTATTGATGACAAAATAGGCTCTGACTGAACAAGGTGTTCAAGTTTGTGTCTTTTATGTAGGTACATGCATCCACCTGGCCCACATGCAAGCACCTCATTCAGTGTTGTCACTGGAGAGGAGCAGCCCCAAGGGATGCTGGCTCCGGAGGAGCTGCTTTCTCTCCCCTCTGTACAGGGAAATGGAAGAAGCTAGCCTGGTAAAGGAAGGTGCAAAGGTTACCCACGTCATAGGTTATGTGATTTCTCCTCTTGCATAATGAGTCCAGCAGAAAGACAGGCAGGACCTTGCACACCATGATGAAAGAGCACTGCACAGCGTAACTTTGATCTAAAGAAAAAAAGTGGTTGTGAGCTGCTAATGTTGATTACAGCTGGGGATGGAATGAAAAAAGTATATGCAGAGAACACCTCCAGGAAGCCTGGAAGTTAATTGTCTGGTAACTGTGATTCTTTAAGAGTGTTGTCCCTGTCCTTTCACACTTCCCATGCAATTTCACACTGCCCCAGCATTTTCACACTCCCAGGCTGCCTCTCCCACTTCTCCTAGGTTAAAGAAGCAAAGTGTGTGGAGACAGGCGACCTTATAACTTCGTGCAGGACCTTGTGCCATCCAGAGCCCTGCTGCTCTACAGTCTGTACCAGGAAAACTGTCCCAAAAATGTGGAAAATGTTCCACAAGATGAGCAGCCAGTGAGACAAGCCTCTCATGTGCCCAGTCCCAAGCTGCTCTGCAAAAGGGATGTGTTGTGGGAGATGGTGCTCAGCACAGGGAAGTTCTTCAGAAAGGACGATAAGCTGTGCAAACAGATAGGGGCAGAGATGCTGTATTTTAATTTTATCCTGTCCCTCGTAATTTCAGCGTGTTGGACAGAGCCTGGAGCACCGAATGGGCACTTGACAAATATTCAGGAAATCAGTGATTTGTAACCCTGATCACCATCAGCTTTTCCAGCTTAATCTCTGGCTTGTGCATCTCCCCTGTGAGGTTGTCAACATTCGCTTAGAGGTTGTATGGCTTGTTAGCTCTAGATGTATGTCGCTCGTTAGAGATAGAAATGTGTCTTGTCTTTTCAAGGGATGCATTAACAATTCCACTCTGCAAAATAAGGGGTTCATTTAATCTCTTCCAACATTATCATGAAAAATTGTGGCTCCTACATAGACATCCTAAGCTGATCTCGTTTTCACCAGAGCACACTGATTTCAGAGAGGTTTTCATCTCAGAGTGTGGTTCTTTAATGAGAAGATGCCTTTGTGTCCTACATAATCCACATAATTACTGCATTTTGGAGTCAGCTCAGATGGGATTTTTAAAGCTCAGTGCACAGGCTACTCTCAGGTTTAGCTATTGAGAAACTCAAAACTTAACACAGGCTAACATGGAGAGCTTTCAATGACCCCATAACCAATGTGACAGCAAAGTGTCTGACGTTGCTTGGAGTGTTTCACAGTTTGGACACTGTCATCTGGGTTTTCTTAGATGAACCATTTACCTTTTTTTCTTCTCAGGTTCCTGATTTTGCAGAGGGGGAATGGTGATGCTTTTATACCACAAAGCTATTCTAAATTTTAATTAATGACTGGCATGTTTTGGTATTCAGGGAAGAAGTCTCACTTGAATTATTGCTTTGTGAGATTATTGTTTTTAGAATGGCATGTGAAGAATTTTTTCACGTGTATTTTATCTTCTCTTGGTATCCTTCATCTTCCTTGTTCATATGTCTAAAATGTAATTACAAAATGTTCCCTTAGGAAATAAAAATTCTAAGTGGACTCTTTCAAGCCATGCTTGAAATCTGGAGAGAGGGAGGGTTACTTTTGTCACTTGTTTTGTTATTTTATTTCTACCACAGTGGTATTTAGCAACTGCAGTCGTAGACGGCATTGTACAAAATAAATACAAAAAAACTTGATCCTTGCCATTGTGGGTTTGCCATTTCAATGTAAGAAAAGACATGTTTGATGAATTGAGATGGACATATGGGGCGAGTCCTCAGGAACAGAGACAACAATTTCCGCAGAAGGGGCAGTTGTCCAGCACACCAGCTGCCTAACCACTGTCAAGGTTTTTGGCAAAGAAGATGTTTGAAGGAGGAGTCTGAAGGCAAATGTGAAGGTAGCATTACTGCTGTTCACCGGCAGCTCTTCCAAAATGGTGGAGTAGCAAGGGAGAATGGAAAAGGCTGCTCAGTCAAGAAGATGACAAGGAAATGCCAAGGTGCTGGTGGCATGGGAGCAGGGCAGGCTGGAGAGGGGTGAGAAGAGTTCGAGGGGTTGGACACTGAGCTGCTGCTTGGTGTGATGGACAAAGAGGTTCCCAGGGGTGTGCAATGAAAGATAACAGCATGGTTAAAGGGACAGCCAGGAGGCAAAATGCTCACTGAGGGCTTGAGGCTGGACTGAAGCAGATCAGGATGGCGTTTACAGAGATGAGAGGAGGGAGGCAGGGATGAAGCTACACAAGCACTGTTAGGTATTTCAAGGAAGAAAACCCACTCTATCACTGAGTGTGACTCAACTCAGATGTGCATAGAATTTACTTTTCTGATTATGGTTCTAATTTTCTTGTAAATATAGTTGTTTGTGGTCCATTTTCCAATCCATTTCCAATCCAACTCACCCATCCTACCCCAAACAAATGATGGTGCAGTGTATTTCTTAGCTGGCACATAAAGTTGTTATAAAAAAATGTAACCTTCTAAAAATAATAGCCATAGCATTTAGGTACAACAGGCAGGGAGGATGGGAGAGTTTGCTTTCAGATTTTGCCATATCTGCAAGAAAAAAGAAAGAAAAAGAAAAAGAAGTTGAACCTTCAGCATATACTGATGCCTCCTACAATTTGGGGATTTTGGATCCATGTACAAAATGTGCTTTGCTACGCTTTCTTTGACTCACCCTGTGTCTGCCTTTTTAATGATAGGCATGCTTCCAACTATAACTCAACTTTCTGCTTTCTCATTAAAAGCAAAGGCTAAGGGCAGGTAGAGTGTTACAGTGAGAAGATGTGTCACAGGACGAAAAGAAAAAATAGCCATCTAGAGAAACCCATCACAGTTTGATACTTATTCTCTCTGTTACATCCTGAAAGGTGTTATTAGCTAAAGCATTATTCATGTATTTATCTAAAGGCATAATTGAGAATCATTTTGCAGACTGTATTCTTTCATATTTTAAATCAATTAAATCAAAGGTTTTTATCTGTGCCTTTACCCTTACTGGAAAAAAGACCTCTGGTTACTTTTAACCAAGGTCCCAGCCTTAACAGCTGTGCTGTACGATGATCAATAGCCTGGTAATGAGTGAACTTTCTGCCTCCATAAGATCTGAGAACATTACTATGGGTGTGATCACTTTAACTCAGTATTGTGAGATGATAAACTACCTTTTAATAGAACATTAACATTAATCTAAACAAGATTAGTGGAGCAAAGCATTGTACGAATAAGCTTGCTCAATTAAAACAGATGGTCTTCCATGCTGAATTCCATTATGTTAATAAACCCTCCCTTGCATACCCACATGCTTGCATGTGCTCATGTGAGCTCTGTTTTTCCAGTTGCAAGGAGTGTGGTACATATAAATTTGCTTAGCTTTGTGCTACAGTACTCCTTTTATCATCTATTCTGAGAGCTCTTCAGAATTTCATATTTATCAAATTATTTCTGAATGATTAACACAAGATCTTTACATTTTCTTCTAATTACACTTCTGTCATCAATCTTCACTATTTCTTTTGCCCCAAGCATTTTGGAGAAGGTGGAGAGTGATACAATTCAGCAATTAGAACCGGCTGTAAGCATGATTAAGGCTGTCTAAAACCAGAGGAGAAAAAAAAATCTAAGACTGCAGCAACATTAACATGTAGTGTTAGCCAAAATTAATGATCAAACCTTACATCCTAGCATCTTAATATTGTCTCAAGAAAAATGGCTTTACATTTGGAAGGAAAGCACAGTTGCAATCTAATCACTGTTCCCCCCTAGACAAGATTTTACTGTTCATTACTGGAAGAAACAGAGTTTTGTTGCTTCAAGAATTTTTTTTTTTTCTTGGGCAGAAGCTCAGCAAAATATTCACATGTATTAGGAGGCCCTGAGCTTTTCAGTTTTTTTTTTAAATTCCTTGCTTTAAAGAAACCTCTTAAGGAATAATTCATCTCTAATGTAATCCTTTCAGCCCAAATCAGCTAAATAAAAAGGTAGTGTAAACAGACATGATTTCACCTCTCTTCCCCACACCCTGTCTTGCTGCTACGATGGAAGAGAATATTTTAGTATTCTAACTACATAGAGCTAAGCAAAATCACTGAATACTGTTTAGCCTAAGTTTTAAGGTTTGGAGCTAGGAGAATGCATGAATAGGATAAGAGTTACTGCTTTTTCTCTTTGCTTATCTTGTTGTATCCTTTGCAGACTTTTGATCATCTTTTGGCACTCATTTGCCATTCAAACACTGTCAGAAAACTGCCTATATTGACAACAAATGGAGAAAAACCCTGGCCAGAAGGTTGCTATGTAGTTGCCTACCAGCTTTGGATGCCCTAAACCTGCTAGGTCTCACCTGGCTCTTCTTTGTTTCCTGGTAGACCCCATAGAGTTCCAAGTGGTGAAGTTATGGTATTTGCTTGCCAAGTGATGCGACTGGTCAAAATGAGTACTCTTTGGCCAAGCCAAAGACCTTCATCCTTCAGTCTTCTCTTTCAATACAAGCTTGAACACCAGACAATGGCATATAATGTCCAATGGAACAAAGATTTTCAGGACTGTCACCACTCAATGTGGGGGTGAGAGGTTGGAGAGGGCACAAGTACTTTTGTTGGCGTTTCTGTGGGATGTGGAGCAGTAGGTGAATACAATTGAATAATCCCTTAGTTGATTTCTTGTCATGTGTAAGATATTTGGCTCTGCACAGCTAAAGCTCTCTTTTAAATCAAAATGACCCAAGTGTTTTTCCTGTACCCAGGAACAGAAAGGTGATGTATGGAACAGAAGTAAGCCATCATTAGAAGAATGTTCATGTGTGTACTCTGTGTTTCAGATGCGAATTACTTTTTGGGGAAATACTCTCTTGGGAGCAGGTCTGCCTGGAAGATGTCAATGTCAACTTGGTAAACAAGATTATAGGGTGAACAGAGGCTATTAAGTATTGATGGCCACTGGAAACTGGTGGATGGATACGTACACCACTGCTCAATCCACTGTGACTTAAAAGTAAATGAAATTTAATGTAAAATTATGTATGATTGACAGCTCATCAGCTATGGGCTAAAAACAGCTCATGTGCTGGTGGGAGTGTTGGCTTTTCATTTCTTGGGTTTCCATGGCTGGCTTTTCCATGGCTAGAGCCTGAGGTGTCTTTAGTTTGTAACTCAGAAATACCAGCTTTCCAGTAAAGAAATGAACAATAAATCAGAGGAGAAAGGAGGAGGTGTTTTGGAAGGGAAAGAGACTATTCCAGAGGATAAGCTTTCTACCCTTAAAGCTCACAGAGTTTGCAAGATAGGGGTTTGCTCATGAAGAAATTTATCCATTCAGTTCTCAGTAATAGCGATTGGTACGAGTCGTCAATCATTGTCAAAAACCAGCAGTGCCACACAAGGACGAGAGGTATGTGAAGTGAGCTGCAGAACAATAGCTCACTGTTTTCTCTTGCACCAACTGAGCATAGCTGAACAGGATATTGGTCCTTTGCTGCTTAAGCAGCCAGAAATAACAGGGTAGACAGCTAACATATAATATCACCGCTCCATGGGGGTGTCGTGTAGCACAAATACCCAAGGAGGAGGGCTGCATAAACATATGACAGTGGTTTTAAACTAGACAGCCTGTATTTTTCTTTCTGAAACGACTAGTTGGCGGGATCTTCCCCAGATGGTTACATTCCTCCCCACTACCTTTTCATTTTACAGCTTCAGTGCCTTTGGTGCTGAAGGAAATAAGCAGCTATCAAACCAAGCGTGCTGCAGATAGGTGCCATGCAGGTGTCCTTGACGCATGCACACAGAGGAGAGAGAAAACATAGCATGCCCTGTTGCATAACCCACCTTCTCGTCCTTGTGCACCTCCGTGACCTCATTTTCATTATGTGAGGGGACAGACCACGGTACTTTGGGGAGGGCATTCGCTAGGGAGCATCCTGCAAAACAGAAAGACTTGCCCATGGCAGCCAGGTTTAGCCCTGAGGGTCTCACATGCTGCATGTGAGCCTAAGTGCTCAGCAAATGAAAAGGCATGGAGGTTGGCTTGACGAAAGTGGGAAGATGTGGATAGAAATGCTGGCCATCAGGGAAAACCGATGGCAGGAGGAAGAGGTTGTCCTCAGGGTCTGTGGTTGGAGGGGGCTGTCCCTTAGCACTGCTTCTGGCCATCACGCGCTTGGGCAGCAATGGGAGGCTGGGAGTGGTTGCTCCCGAGGTAAAACAGAGTGCAAAAGTTTCTCATTTTTGTCTGATTTTTATAAACATTCAGGAAGACATTAAGATTAGCTGTGCAGATCCGAATCACCTTCATTCTAAGCTGATGTAGCTGGTGGGGGTTCAGTGGAGCTCAATGTCTGTCCCATCATCTGTGTAATGGCTTGGTTGTGAAAGCAGGTAGCGGTGGTTGGTCAGATGAGAGCGACTGCAAATGGCTTAGTAGAATAATTTGCAGCACAATTAACTGACTTTTGCATGTAAGTGTGGTGAGTAAACATCAGCTGACGCCTATGCTTGAGCACAAAAATAATCAAGGCCACACGTTTCAGCACTGAAAAGTGGGATATCTTTAAAAGTCCAGGACCATGATGTTTTATGCAGGCAAGATAAAGTTGTTAATATATCAGAGTCTGAATCAGAAGGGCTCACTGACGTTTGAAGCCACTTCTGGACAGTTTTCAGTAACTGTAATTCAGGTGACAGACTGTGGGCTCTTGCTAGTATCTACATGCAAGAAAAAGAAACTCATATTCTGTTTTGCCAACCACATTTCAAACAGTAACACATCTCTAGTATGTTTCAGAAACTCTTAGACGTTAGAATAATCAGAGGAACACCCAGATGAGTGATAAGAACCTTCTTCAGAGAACATGTGGCAGTGGCTGGTGCTGTTTGGTGCTTTGTTTTTGTTTTGTTTTGTTTTGTTTTTACAAAGTGGAAATTTGGTCCTATTGGAGCTTCAGAGGATTTCTCATGGGTAGTTCCTCTTTTCTTTGCTGGCTTTTCTCGTTGCTTTTTTATTTGCCCAGTGGTCTGTGTGCATTGTTCATACTGTTTGTTTTAAAGGTCAGAAATGTCATTAAAACTGTATGATTTTATGGACTGAATAATATCTTTCTTGTTTCTTATTTCAACATTTCACATGCTTTTTATTACACAAATGTAGAAGCTGGTTACTTTTAGTAAACATTTTGGGGGATTTGGGGTTTTGTTTTTAATTAATTCAGGTATAGCACCCAGTAATAGAAATGAAATTGCTGGTTGATGCAGCATTTATTGCCACAGCGAGTATGGAACAGAAGGAAAAATTCTTCATGAAACCCGTGCTAATTTCTATAGGTGTTATTAGATCAATTCACTCATAGTATTGAAGATATTAAAAGCAAAAAAGAAGAAAAATTTTACTTTCAGCCTAAGTCAGTAGTATGGTCCATCCCTATACACAAATACTTGTTTTAATGGAGGCTATTCATGCAAGCAAATTTTGTAAAATATCCTGCTTTTTTATAAAGGGAGTCTTTTTTAATTTTTTTTCTTGTTTGGATGTTTACTGTTCTTTTTTTCTTTCTTTCTTATCACATAGTAGAAAAGTAATGTGATTAATGAACAACTTGAGGTAACTGGAAAAAAATAAGATGTGCCCATTCTTTCTCATCTTCGCATATTAGCTTAAATTGAGACCTGATCCACAGTGAATATTTAAATAGTAAAAATTAAACATGTGGTCATAAAAGTGCAGTATAAATGAATGCGTATGTGTTCTGTGAAAAGATTTTAGTAGTTAGAATAAACCTTAAGGTGTAATTTCATCATGTTACTAACAAAGTGTTTACATTGAGCTAGACATTACTGACAGCAGTAGCTGGCAGTCCTTACTAAGGCCTGGTTTTGAAAAAACTGCAAATGTGAGACTTTAAAGTGTTGAAGTGCTACTACCAGTGTTGGTAGCAGCACATAAGAGCCAACACAGAGTCCTCTTCGGGTTGGTGCCAGCTGCTCCGTTCACATCTGTAAGAAGAGGATGAGTTTCCAGCTCAGGTTTCTTCATTACACTCTGGTACCTACCAGTAAATTAGGATAATTTTATCTTTAGGCTATTGATGTCTGCATAGTTCATAAAAGAAAGGGGTGTCAAGGTTTAGTAGGGCTTTCTTTGATACCATTCATCATGCTCATTTAACCTTTAAAACAAATCAGCCAGTCAATGTGTCTTTTTCAACCAATCAATAAAAAATAAAAAATAAATAAAATGACATACCTCATAGCTGACTTTTATGCCCTCAAATGGCCTGACTTTTTGAAGTCAGCTTAGAACTCTCACAATTGAGTTGAAACGAAAGTGGACCAGACAGCACAATGATGGGTAGTACTAAGAAAACTGCCCCAGAATATCATTTTTTTTGAACAGCATCTCCTCTAATAACACTTCAGAACAATAAGTAGTGGATATCAGTGTGGACTTGGAAGAAGGGAAGATATCTGTTTAGATGAGTTACTTTTTAATTAAAAAGCTGATTTAGAGCCAAGATATTTCTTACATTTGAATTACTCCATGGGGCACACCGTGTGCTGGCACCAGGCTGAGGGAAGCTCTCAGCTTTCGGTGCTTTCTGCTTTCAGATCTTAGCAATTTAAGTATCTGTGGCAAATTCTATTTTCCATCATATTCCCAGAAATTCTGCGGCATGAGTAGGATCGTGGAGGTATTAATGAAAACAGGATTTCTGCGTAAGCACTTGGACATTGCTTGGACACCAGTCACAGTGTTTGGTTTGCAGGGAGGAGGGCTGCTGGTCCTCATGGCTTTTCTGTAGGACTGCTAAACAGACTCAATCATATAATAGAAACATTATGACATTTCCAGAAATAGATTTCAGTCTTTTTGAGAGATAAGGGGAAAGGTTGGTTGGGTTTGTCACATCCTTTGTTTTTTTACAGAATTAATTTTGATGGATGAAGCAGTGGCAGAGAGATCTGAAGTTTGCAAGTGGTATTTATTTATTGCACTGTATGTTCTTTCGTGGTGGTAGTTATTCAACCATACAAATCAAAAAGTCACTTCTAAATCAACTTATTCCCAGAAAGATCGAGAGTTTCATCAGAAAAAAAAAAATCTTAAACAAAAACCTCTCAATATGAAGGCTTCTAACTACTGTATTCATTATTGTATTACTCTTTCCCAGGGGAGAAAGGATGTTTTATTCTTCAGGCACAGTCAGTATGTCTCTTCTGTTGAGAAAATACCACCTTTGATAGCTTCTTTAAAATGTTGACACCTGACCATTGAAACTGGTTCAGCATCCCCCAAACATCTCCTGTGAGCAGAATGGTACAATGAGTGATTTTTGTTTGTTATCATGCTGGTTAGCGTTAGAACCAGTAGTCAGTTTTGTATGTCAGTTTCTTTGGGTTTTTACTGAAAGAAAAAGCAATTTCTTCAGCCTCTTCCAATTCCGGAAATCAAGTAAGCACTTGCTTTGAAAGCATTGGTTTCAGTGGTACTTTTATTTTGTCTAAATATTCAGTAGAGGGCTTTCCTTAATAAAGACCATACGCATATTTTTGTGGGTTTGTACTATTTTTAGAACTACACACAGCTTTCAGTTTGTAGTAAATAGCTTAGAAAAACATCTAGATGGATAAACCAAATACAAATGTAATAGTTACAAGATCTAGTTATAATTAAAATCTGGGGGAGAGAAGACATGCAATAAATCAGAGTGTATATGAACCAGATGTTGTCTGTTTTGGGCAGTGGTGGGAACTCCATGCGGCTCTGAGAGGTGAGGCTGATGCTTTGTGGACAACAAAATATGCTTTTCTAACAGCATCTGCCTGATTGTCTTGTGCCAGAATCCACCCACCTCTGTCATTTGCTGCTCTTCATCCTAAAGGCAGCTTCGTTTTAGCCTTCTGCAGTTGTATAGTTTATGCTGCTTGGTAGATTTAAAAAGCTTTAGAATAGAGGAGGAAAAAAATTATTTCCTTTAAGAGAGAATCTGCTTAGGTAGTGGCATGCTGCTGGTGAGGAATCGCATCCTGCCTCAAAGAACTGTGCCATTGCTATAAGCATTTTGCAAAAACAGTTCTGTTTTAAAAGCAAAATGAAAAAAAAAAACTGATATATCCAGGCTGATGTTATCTGCTCTCAGGAGCAATTTGATCGTAACCCTCTTTATACCTATCTCTTCCTCTGCCTGAAGTTCCCTACCTTAAAATGAATTTGTTCCTGAGACTACTCACAGGGGTAATCTAAACAGGTCCTGGCTGTCAACGACATGTGTATAATGACATTTTACTGCTTGTCTTAGCCAGCCTGTCTGAGGAATCCTACCGCTAATTGTTGCATTATGAGCGGCCCGCAGCCCTAGGAGATGCAGCAGCACCGTGGGATGGGCTCAGACCCAGCTGTGCAGAAGCGTCCGTCCCACGGGACATCCCTGCTCCCTGCAGTCCTGTTCAAAATGCCTGCTGAAACACAAGGCAAGGCGGGCTCTGACCCACCAACCCACTGCTCTGCAAACCAGGTGCTACTGATAGGGGGTAAAATGCAAATTTTATTGCAGCAAGACAATGTTTTCCTTTTGGATTCTGGGTTTTGTGTGCTTTTGGAAAGCATTTGGCAGCTACAGCAAGTATGTTTACAAAAAGAGCAGAACTGGTAAAGTTCAGGTTCGTGTTTGGATTCAGCCCCAGCAAACTGAAGCTGAAGCTGTGCCAGACGTTTGAAGCTGCCAGACGACAGTTCATCTCAAACAGAAAGCTGAAGAGGGGGAAAGAAATTTGTCAAATGTATTCCATGTGGAATTTCAGGCAATTTAATTTGATTCACTACACTCTGAAATGTCTTGGACTTCCCTATTGTTTCTTTACTTTAACACTAAATTTGATACCTTCTGGGATCAGCAGTGCTTTGTGCTGCATTTGTCATGTCCTCTAATTTACTGGCGTTAGTTTCTCTTTGTTTTAATTGATGATGCCAAGCCCTGCCAAAAGCACTCTGTTAACTTTAAGGTCATTTGAGTCCTGAGGTCATTCTTCAGGGGAGGGCAGTGCTGCCTTTCTGGTGGGGACCGCTGCAGTAAGATGAGATAAAAGGGGTAAATGTGAAGGGGGAAAGGAAAAATGATGATAAACCTCATCCGTGTGCCTCCATCCGAAGCACCAGCAGCTGAGCCTCGTGGCTGCGGGGACGCAGATGTCAGGACATGGCTGTTCCAGGGTGGCTGCAGAGGCTGGTGTGGTCACTTGTCGTCCAGTGAAGACCAACATGGGAAAGTGTGGGGCTATGTATGATTGTGGTTTCCCTTCTGCTGTGAATTTCCTGCTCCTTGGGGTGAATTTCCCATGAATTCAGTGGGCACTGCAGCCTGGCCCTGGGGCAGGAGCATCACGGCTCTCTGCAGCAGTGCAGCCCCTCCATCTCTCAACATGCCCAATATTTATTACCCACTGAAGTGCAGCTGTAGCATCGAGGCCACTTCTCCAGCTCCCTCTGACCTAGTGCCAGAAACAGAACCCAGAGCCTCTGGATCTGTAGATAAAGCTGCCTGAATTTGTCTAAATGTCAAAGCAGTGGAGCATACCAAGTACCAAACAGTGTTTGAGTCCATATAATATTAATTTCTCTTGAAACCTGACGACTTGTGTAGGCTACGGCCAAAGGAAAGGACTGCTGCTTCTTTTTGTGCAGACAGACAAGCAGAGGTGCACAGTCACTGCAGGTGAAATATATCTTTGATTCTTACAGATAAAAAAAAACCTTTCAATTCTAATATTCTTGCCTGAAACAGCTATTAATTTACTATATTGTGGTTGGCCTCCCTGGATCAGTGCACATTTGCTCCTGAGCCAGTCTCAGGAAGATGAGAACAGTCAAGCCCAAAGTTGTCAGTGTTTACACCAAGTCAAGTCAGTGAGGAGTTCAGTGTCTTTACTGGCGCATCTGATTTTTTTTTTCTTGACATGTGCAGCCTCTGTTTCTAGGTGTTGAGAGTTTGTTTGTTTTGAAGAGCAGGAGAAGAGAAGAGCCGGAGGCTATCTGACACAGCTGCGGTCAGAGCATCTCTTTCAACTTCTCTTCATAGGCTGCAAATGGCCTGTGTTCACATTTTTTTCTCCCTGAAATCTTCCTTCAGTTCCCTGTGTGTTTCAAATACAGTTCTGGCAAGTTGAAAAAGGATATATCTGGGACAGAGGAAGAATCCTGAGGGGTGTGGGGCAGTCATCAGTGGGGTGGGTGGGAGCCGGCAGGGATGGCTGCAGTTGTGCAGATGCTGTGCATGCTCACCTGCATCCCACCACTGCTCTGAATCGTGGATGTTTCTGATAGCAGCAGGGCTGGGGCTCTCCGCTCTTCCCAGGAGTGCTTGGGAGATGGTGCTCGGTGCAGCACACCCCAGATTTCCCTCAAACACAGCCCCAGCCACCCTGTAGCTTCTCCCAGGGATGCTCCTGCACAGGAGGGTGGGCGAGCAGGTGGTTTAACCTAGAAGTTGCCCTACTTACATAGGGCAACCTCCCTTTATGGTTATTGCATTAAGCTACCGTAAAACCTGTAGTTTTTTCTCGAGAAACATGTAGTGATGTTTAAAATCTTTTCCCATGTAGGTAGTTTGACAAACATGAGAGCATTGTGAAAATCATTAGTGCTGAGGATAAAACATCCAAATAAAGTGCCTTGGGATTTATGTACTCAGTGCTATAGTAATAACAATTAAAATGCATACTACTGCAGGTAACTCCCACAATTTGCACTTTGCTCTGAAGCTGAGAAACTCATTGATTAATCCATGGGGTCAATCAGTCCATCTTGTTTGGAGAGTTAATCATAGCAAGCCTGTGCCACAGGACCAACACTGAAACAGGGTTGTTTACTGCTGCTTAATCAGAGAACCCAAACTCTCCTGTAGAGTGGTGAGAGGTTTGTTTCTACTTAGCCTGTAATTGCAAAATGATCTCATTACTGCCATAGTGAATCTCACTACTATCCTACAGATACATGGAATTTAAAGAAGAGCAAAGAGCAAAAATGGGTGCCCATAAAAAGTTACCATTTGACAGAAAGTGTTGTGCAGTTGGTATTTTCAAGATTAACTGAACCAGGCTTCTCTCTATTTGTCTTTTCATCCAAAGCTAAAGCTACAGCTGCTCATCCCAATGCCTTTTGATCTACCTTACTATTAAGAACAGAGGAAGACTGTCATAATGAAACTACCATGACAGGGTTTTTAGCCAAGGATAGAAGTGTCTATTGAGAACAGAATAGAAGCCAACAGCATACTTACTGTGGCATTCACCGCAGAAATGGGTAATCCTCTGAGTCATCCCAGCTGAGGGTGCTGCTTTGCCCTCCCCTTGCAAGGGACTTCAGACCAGATAGTGTCCTTCTTACTGGCCTCTGGCATCAGTCCCTGGCTCATTTATTATTTAATAATTTTTCAAATGTCTCAGTAGGGCAGAGGGAGAGCAACGGGATCTCAAATGAGCAAGAAAATCCCAGGTAAAGGAATTGTTGCCCAAATAGGTGCTGGAAACCCAGAGGTGAGGTTGCACACCCAGGGTAAAGTACTGAGCATAAAAATGTGGAAAGCAGTGAATAACATCTCTAACATGGTGTGCTAAGAGATGCAGATTCATGTTCCTGTACTATAGAAAAGGCTTGAATTTGAGTTCCACGTCATGCAAATCCAATGCAAACTCACTGCCTTTTGAAATCTGGATAGCATCTCTCTGCCTTTGTGGTAAGCTTCTGGCTTGGATTTAGAAAATTGGGGATCAAACGGCTCCTCCCAACCCAAGTCTAAATACCAGGAAGAGAACAGAGGGTAATATTCCCTTTACTACTGATGGTTTCTAATCAGATAAAAATAAGTGACAGTATAGGAAGAATCCCTCTACTAACTGCCAGAATATGTCGATTTATCAAATTTTCCGCAGTTGCTCTTTTTTGAGCTAGCCTCAGAGCTGACAGTGTGTGTTTTACAGTGCAGCAAGGTAGATTGATTGATCCTAAATAGAAAAGCCTTTGGGGTCTTGAGCTGATGTTTTAGCTTCAGAAAAAAAAAAAAAAAACTGAGTAAAGCATGTTAATGTAGAGAAAGGAGCCTGCTTTAATTGGACCAACTCCTGGCTTGCTGAAAATTAATGGCTGGCTGTCTGTTGCCACAGTGATTCATCTTTTCTATCATGTTCTACAGTCCTTCTCTCCAGGGGGTCTGTACTCCCCTCCAATTCCAATACCAAAAGTGAAATACACATTTTTTTTCCCTCTTAAAAACATATATTTTAGTTGAATTGGCTTCAAGTAAATGAAAAATAGCACTAGTGGGAATATGAAGGAGGCAGGCAGTGTCTGGGAATTGGGTTTTGTTTACTGTAGGGCTGGTTTTGTTTTGTTTGAATGGGATTTAGATTTTTTTTAATGTACTCTCAACTCTTCATTGCTACTGGCTGACTGTACAGGTGACAGAATGACTTTCTAAAGGATCCCGATTTCAGTGTGTTGAAATGTATTGTTCCTTTTCTTTTCATCTGGCCGTAGAAACAGAAACCGTGTGTAAGCAAGAGCTGTTAAAAGTGAATGTAAAGCTGAAAAAGGTGTTGAAAGCATTTAGGTGGCTTTGGAAATGAAAAGATGAATTTCCTGTGCAGTTTTACCAAACCCACAGAATTTTTTTTTTCAGTAAATTACTGTGCATGAACAAGGCTTGCAGTTTTCCCCGTAAAACCTGTTGGAGGCAGTACTGGCTGTGTGAGGGCACAACATGAACATGAGGTAGTCAGAAGTTTAATAACACGTGCTCAAATCCTGTATGGACAATTTGATCACGGAGGGGATTGAGCTTTGGAATTTAAAGTGGGGAAATTTAAAATATACTTTTAAATGTAAAATACTTTTACGTGCCTTTTCAAATCTATCTTATTGCTGCTAGAGATAGATTTCTACTACTACTTGTTGGCTGATTCAGAGGCGTCACCAGTTGACTAGCACATGGAGTCACTTCTAACAAGTATGTAATAGGTTGGGAATGTCATGAATTTTGTATTATTACATATTCCATATAGGATAATTCACTGTAACTGAAGATTACAAGAAAATAAATACAGATCTTGTTTAACGTAATTACATATGGTAAATTGTTATGGTAATTTATTATTATTCGAGTAAGGCAAATATTAGCAGTCATAGCTCAGAGATCATAAATAATCCTCTGGAAAATTGGTTGTGATGTTTAACATTGACCTGAGATATGGAAAATGGGTAAAATTGCAGCAGATTACTGTTAATTGCAAGAAAGTAACATAAAGAAAATGTTAAATCACGCTAAATATTTTCAGCAGCTGATAGATGTTGGGCAGTTCATTAATTCCGCTAACTCATTCATTTTTATTTTTATTTTTTACTCTGAGAACAATTAATGAATAATCAATGCTTTGTGAAGGGTATGGGCATGCACACTGCTTATACACATTCATACACCGACCAACATACATCCATTTATTTCCAACATTTTTCTGTATCAAAGTATTTTCTTAAACTGTATACTCTTAAACTTGATCACTAGGGATATGCTTATTAGACTCTGAAGTAGCTGTTTGAATAGCTGTTTCTACTTTTTATCAGTAGAGTTGGGTTCTCCCACAGTACTATAAATATTAAATAAAGACACTAAGAGTTTATTAGTGTAATACTTTTTATGGGGATGTGGTTTAAAATGTAACCCATAAAATTAGTAATGGCAGGTTGAAAATTATGCATTGTTTCTCTCAGGTTTTACAGCTATCATTTTTTTCCTGTTTATGTATTGTTTTGCTTGTATAGAAGGAGAAGAGCTTTGAGTATTTTATTAACTGTGAAGCAAATCTAGTTGTGCATTGTATGATAGTGTTGGATTCACTGTAAGCAAGAGTGGGACAGAAATAGCACTCAAGACTTATATGTTGCATTGCTTGTAAGTGGAATGTCTCAGATTAGGTTTTGTTTTTACAAAACTCTGAAACAGCAACATCTCCAAGTTCTTTCTGAGTGGTCGAAAAGCCTGCTGTACCTGTACATATTTATCCTTTTAGTACAAAAGAAACAGAATCCTCTAGTACAAGAGAAACAGGATACTCTTGTCTTCCTTTCAGTGTTAGCCTTTTGTAAATAAAATATTTCAGTCTCAGAATTCCACCAAGCATTTACATTTCTCCATAGGACTCTGTTTTATGAAGCAATTTCAGTAATAAGCTGTGTGACATTTCTTAATTTTTTAACCCAGTGCTAATTTGGAAATTTGCTTTTTGAATTACCTGCAAAAGTCCATTTTCCCATTTAAAATTTGTATCTCATATTTGTTTAACCTACACATGGGTGAGTGAGGCAGTGTAATCTAACAGTTTGAGAAACCAGGAGCCTGAATTTCAGGATTCACTTCCCAGCTTTGCTGTGGGTTCCAATGTGGCCATGGGGAATTCACTTGACTGCAGTTTGTTCCCACTGATGTAAAAGTTTTCTCATAGAATCACAGAGGTTTTGTGTGAACATAAAGAAAGATACCTTGAAAATTTGCCCTGTAAAAGTTTATACCACATACTTATTTTCTCAAATAAATGAAACTTTCCAATGAGGCACAGCACTCTTCATTTAGCACTACCACTTAATGGAGAAATCCATTTGCAAGCACATAATGCACTCACAGGGTGCTGAGGAATACACGTGTATTTTTGGTTAGCTTTTCATGTCTGTTCTTAGACAACAGGTTCCTATCCACTGAGAAGTTTTGGTTCGGTTTGTTTATTTATTTATTTTTTATGTGGGGACACGTAGGCAAATGCTGACCAGGGCTGCAGCCAGCCCCATGGAGAAGCCTGGGATGAGCGCTGGTGTGTGGGATCATTGGGCCAGAGGTGCCAGGGCAGGAGAAGAAGCTGTTTGCTAAAGATCACATGAAAGGGACATTTTTGTACATGCTCAGGACTCCGCAGTTTACGTGGATATCCAAAATTTCCAAAGGTCACGGTTAAGCCATCCTCATATTAGTGGTGTTCGCAACGGTGGACTTGATGGTTCAGGTTTATCATAGTCATGCCAGGTGTGCAGGAAGCTGCTGAAGAGACACAACTTGAGGAGGAGAGAAGATCCTACTATAAACAGTGGTACATATTTGCTGCTTTGAAGTTCATCAGGAACAAAACAACTTTGCAGTGCTAATACTCAAAACCATGGTGAAAACAGAGTCCTGAAGGGACCCATATCTTGAACTGTGGGATGATGGCATGCCAGGGAGTATATCCTAATAAATATTATCTGTCTTGCTCTTGCAGTGCTGTGCAGCTTGCCAGAGGGGGCACTTTTTAATGTTCTAGGAGAAGTTAAAGGAGAATCCAGAAGGATAAGGCTTACAGTGAATTCTTTGGTTTATACCATTTATAGTCCTATTAAATTCAATGTCTTTCTCAGATATTTGGAGGGCAAGGAAGTTCAGTGTGTTCATACTTCTTTCAAGATCCTCACTTGATCATTTGACTCTGTCCAGCTAGCTTAACAAGCTAAATAATAAAAGGGAACAATGCAAAATTGTTGAATTTTTTTTTACCCTGTGTCTTTTTTGAAGAAAGATACCAGTTTTTTTCTTAAATGCCCAGCAGTTTGCTGCAGACTCCTGCAGCTTCTCTGCCCATCACTCACTACCTATTTCAGCATATCAAATTGTTGTATTTCCTCCTTTCATAGAGAAGCAATTAAAAATGATGAGGGTAAAGGGTTAAACCTAAAAGCCTGCTAATGAGGGTGCCTTCTTGGTTTTCTTTTCATCAGGCATTTGATGCTGTTTTCAGCATAAGCTTTCGATAAGCATCACTGAACATTTTTCCAGAGCATATTAAAAAAAGTTTTCTTTTTTTACCGTCCAGTAAAAATGATAGATGTGTGGCTCTGCTGTTTATCTGAAATCCTAATTACAGATGCTCCAGCTTGTGAATGGTAAATTCATGCAGTGTTCTTCAGACTTCAAACTGGTCAAAGAAAGATGGATTTGTGTCCACAGAGAGATCTAAGTCTGATAAACAGAGCCAATGTTTGCTTATTTATTAAATTATTTTAAAGTCAAGAGTTACATCAACTGCAAATTGCATAGATTTACAGCTTTCTAAATGAATAAAAATTAAATTAAATTAAATTAAATTTAAGATAAACCAAAGATTTTCTGCCATTGGATGAAGTTTTAGTTTCTGCCTCCATGAGAGCAAAGAGTAGAGACAAGAGGTGGAATTTGAAAATATGGAAGAGATCTCCTTTCCTTGAGCTATGGTATTTATTATGGAACAACAATTTGATTTTTTTCCAAATGTATACAAATACATTTGGAAAAAAATATATGTATATATGTGATTATATATGTATACACATAGAAAAATGTATGTGTATACATATATATATCTAAAATGGTTCTCAGTAGTCCTAAGAATTCCTAAGAATCATTTCCACAGGGAAGAAAGGAAGATGAGCATACGATTAATAATGACAGTCCTCGCAACCATGTGGTGAAAATATGAGCAGTTCACCTATACTGCCTTGCAGATGTGTTTTCCGTGCTGTGTACAAATGGTGCCTAAAGCAATAGCAAGAGCAACACCTAACAACAGCTGAACGTGGTGGTCCCTCATACTCAGGCCTTGATGAGTTTCTGAATTGTCTGCCCTGTGTGGCTGAAATCATCTGCAAAGCCGAGCTCTCTGTTTTATTAGTAGTGGTCGTAGGAGAACATATGCATTGAGATCTACCTGTGGACGTCTCCCACAGCTTCCTTGCCTCAAACCGAGGGAAAGTAGAGGACTTAGCTGGGAGGATGATTAGCGATTTTTGTGGCATTTATTGTGCTCCATTACACAAGACAATGAGTGATTGTGTGTTTTGCAGTGTGTCCTGGGAGTGAGGCAGGGTCTTTACTGGTGGAATAGTGTAATTTTTTATTAGAATTTGGTATTGAGTTTTGAACATCACCTGGCAGTCACAGGGGTCTGCATTCAGCAGTTAAATGAAGATCTCAGGTGAAATTAATTTGATAGATTTCACATTCATACCTTGTGGCTTGTAGGACACACCAATATTAGTGTAAGGCTGAGCTTGGGGCACTCAGGTCAGGGTGACCACTGAGCTGGGGGTCCACCATGCCCTGCAGCTGTGACTCCAGAGCCAGACCAGACAAAAATCCCAAAAGCTGCAGTGTTGATACTGGGGCCTCAGTGTCAGCTGGTTGGTCCTACCTGTCTGCTCCTGGGGCATTCTACTGCCTGAAAACATAGCCTTAGACACATTAGACATTAAAAACATGCAGCTGTGGCTACTCAGCCAGCATCAGCACCTGCTCCTAATGTTTGCAGCCAGTGAAGATAGAGCCAGGCGTCTAAGATAGTTTTACTCATCCCTCATATTTCTTACAAAACATTAGTATATTGCTTTGGAGCCTTATGAGTTTGTATGGTGGGGTGAGAGCCATATCTAGTTTTTGTTGTTGTGAGAGATGCTCCAGAGTTCAGCGTTGGAGTCCTTCGCACCCACTGAAGGTGTGTCCACCCCTGGCCACAGCAGATATGGGGCCTCAGTATTGAGATGAACAGCAGCACCCACACAGAGGGGGTGGGAGGGGTGAGGCAGGGGGTCAGCCTGGGCTTGCTGCACCTTGATTTATTGAAGCAGTTTTTTCTAACATGTAATCATGTATCATCTAATTAAGTACATAAATTGCTGCCTGTCATGGTGCATCGATTAGTCAAAAAATTGTCACAAAAGCGTTGGTGCATTTCATCACAGGGAGGATGAGCTGTAGCGATGTTGAGCTATTACCTGGCTTTTGTAGTTGCAGCGAGGGCTAGGACAGCACCGTGGGACATGCCACGTCATCTGGCCTGGTTGTGTGACACTTCTATACTCCCGTGTGTGTTCCCAGAGTCCCTCCATGCAGCTTGTGGGGTGCCACTCGGGTGAGCCATGGCCTATTTGCTGTTGCTCAGGCAGTTGTGCAAGGTGCAGTCCCTAGTAGTGACTAAGCGTTACGCAATTCCTACGTCCTTGAAAGCTTTCTATGCTTGAAGCTCCTAAGGACTCTTCAGAGGAGCTGGCTCCGTCTGATTCATTGCCAAGCATTCATCTACCTGTGCTACCTGAGAAGAGCAATGTGGAGCAGATATGTTGCTTGTTTAAAAAATTAAACTTAATTTCTCTCAGGATTTTCTCTGTCTCTAGTCAAGTTTGTTTTAAACTAATGGAAGTAATTAGCAAGTCACAGAGGGACTTTGTCTAAGAGGTAGCCATTTTTAGATAATGGAGCATAAAAGTCGACACAGTGACATATGACACCAGAGCAGCATATTGGAGCAACGCGCTGTGTCTTAAGCAGATGTTTAAGTACCTTGAGTCCTGAAATCACTACATACACGTATAGGAAGGGATTTTTTTTTTTTCCTCTCAGACTACTAGTACACTGTAGGGCTTTCTTTTAATCTCAATAAAATCAAAGTAAGCTCTGAATTGTTTTTAATGTGCAGTCATTATCACTCCTTTCTCTCTTCTTCAAATGTCTTTTCGTATATGATATGTTGGTACTTCAGGAGGTACAGATGGAAGTCGCTTTTTGCACTGCCATTATATAGCAGAAGAGTGCAATAATACAGCAATTGATGTACCTTCTTTCTAACAATGACAACGGCACAGAGCTGAAAATAAATAACATATTAGCAGTGACGCCCTCAATGTTTGTTGTATTTGTTATAGCTGTGAATGCAAGAGAGATTTGCAGAAGTTCCTGATAGATGAAGGAGTGCAGCAGGGTGGTCTCAAGGGGTGGTGACACCTCCCCTGGTGGTACCAGCCACCTCATGGGTCCCTGAGGCCATTGCAGCTGCTCCAGGTGTGCAATGCTGGTTCTCACAGGTGCCAACGAGCTGTGTGTGTTTGACCTCATTCAGTGCTTTCATGAATTGTTATTTTTCAGACTAGTCTAAAACTAAATGAAGGCAATGGATGGGCTTGTTGGCTATGTCTTTATTGTCAGAGTGAGCACTGGCATGGGACTGGACACTGGCCTGGGATTGTCCCTGTGGTCAGATCAACGATAGCACAGCAGAGTTTTGGAGTTAGCATTGTCCATGCATTGTTCCCAGCAGGCCATTTAGAAGTAACACTTTGTTTGGGGGTTAAGAAATTTTGGCCTTCTGGAAATGAACTGTTGCATGCTGTCTGACCTGAAGCCAGAGCACTGACTTGTGTGGACTGGTAGCCATCAGCACCAGTTGGGTTTGGTCCATGCATTGCATGGCACACGGCACCTCGAGAGGGGCCTGAGCTTCAGCTCTGGCAATGCTGAAGTTTGAAGTCTCTATATGGAGTCATAAATCTTTTCTAAGTTTTGCTTCAAGTTCTATACGTGAGCTTTGAAGTTTGAGATGATTCCTAGCTTCTCTGGAAACCATAGCAGACTCAATCCTGTAGGCTTTCTTCTTTCTTTATTGAGTTTGATGGAAGTCTTGCCTTCATAAGACAGAGATCCCCCCCTCCTGACTGCTGAATATCTGCACCTTGCTCTGACACTCAGTGACTAAAAACAAGGATGCCAAGAGCTTCAAACTGTGGTCAAAGTAGTAATTAAGTGATATCCTGTCCCTTACAAAAGTGGTGGCCAACATTTCATTCAAACTGTGAGTAATGCAGGAGATGCTGCTTCCTATTACACCAAAAAGCATTTGTTATGCTTCTGGAGATAGAAAGCCAAGATAACTGGTCAAATGTCTGGACTAAAGCATTTCAGATGACATAGACATGGAGGTTTATTTATTGCAGTCTGAGCTACAGTGAAAGATAAAGACAGGCAAACCCCTACTTTCCAAAATGAAACTAAGGGACTTTTGTTTTCCGTGGCTTTCCAGAATCTAGTGCTCTGGTCTATAACAATGAAATTGCTTCAAAGCATTACCCATGCTTTTTTTATATACTAGGTAACTTTATCCGTCTTCTTTTCTGGAAATCAATGTGTGACAGTTACTGTTTGTGCTTAATAATTTACTGTGGCATTATATAACAGTTCCCACCATACACACATAAAAATGTACTAATGTGGTTTAAATAAATACGCAGCCTGGAAAGCCCTTGTAGCTGTATGGTTACAGCATGATCACAGCACCCTGATTATGGAGAGATGCAGTTTGATGAAGGAGGGAAGAGGAGTCCTGTGGTCGGCGCTGGGGACTCAGGAAACCTTCGTTAATTCCTTCCTCCACCACAGTCTGCTCCTCTCACTTCTCCATGGTGTGCTGGTACTGGGGGCTTTGGCAGCAGGACTGGTTTAGCAGTTTTCTGGGTGCTTTTTCTTTACCCTATGCCATCCCTTGGATGTTTTCATCTAAATCCAGATCAGTCCTGGATTCAGCTCAAAGCAGCACTACAGAAGCAGTCAGCTATGGTACAGGGGGAAAGAGATGGTTGGGGTCAAACTGGCCCCAGGAGCTCCTCTAGCCTGGATTGCCTCTGCACCCCTTCTCCCACAGCAGCCAGTCTAGGTAGAACTCATCTTACCTAGCTTTTCTTGTTCAAAGTTAAGTGCCTGCTGAAGCTGCATCAGACCTGGTTTTCCTTGTCTCAGAGATCTCGGAGAGGGCTAGGAGCATTGCTGCAAAGCACTCAGAAGCCACAGCATTAGAGAGCCCATGTAACAATTCTAGCTAGAAAGCTGTATATCCATTCACACTCACTTGAGATATTTTTACGGGTACAATATGTTTTCTTTCACCACATGTGTTCCACCCCGTGGATTACTTGAGTGGCAGAAAGTGTTTTGTTTCCTATGTGATTAGCTGCAGGTTCAATTTCTATCAGATTTGTCAATTTTGTCATATAATAGTTTAGATTTTTTTCCAGCCTAATGTATGTGACATGCTTCATAATGCCAATAAAACAGTTTTCAAACTAGACTGTAAATGAATTTGACCAAAAAATGCCAAAAATAAAACCACCAGCCATTGGGGAGTTTGGATCCGATGGTGTAAACTTTTAAATGAAAAGTTGTGGTTCATGAAGCAAAGTTTTACAGTTCATCTTTGCTGTAGCTGTAATGCGTGGAGTGGTCAGCCAGGGTGGGATTGCAGCTCTGGTTGTAGGTACCCGCTTCCAGCAGTGGATGCGTTCCCCAGAATGGTTTTAGTTTTTCTTCTGTTTAATTTTTTTTGTTTTTATATTTCTGATAATGGAATTGTTATGGGCTTTTAAATTTCAGTTAAGAATGTGCAAATAGGCTATCTGGTAAGTAGGTTATTGAATGGTTAGGGAAATGGAGAACATTTCGTGCAAAAAAATACCCACAGTGTGGGTAATAGACTCCAGTCGAATTTAAAAGATAATGGCGACAAGGGAGAAATCCACTTGTAGAAATGGGGAACAGCTGTGTTTGAGATCTAATGAAACTGTATCAAATACTTTAAAAATGGCTTACAACTTCTTCCCTGGGGAATGAAGATAAAGCACAAGAGCACTCCTGAAAGGTCGAAGAAACAGTTAAATCATTTCCTTGATGGTTATTAGAGATATAGAACACATCAGTGAAAATTAAATGTCTGAAACTTGTATTTGATTGCTTTCCTTATCACGGCAATCTCACACGTTTCTTCCATCTCTTGCTCTCTGTTCTAGTAAAATTTAATAACTGTGCCGGTAACAAGGGAGTTCGGTATGAAACCAACAGCCTGGACTTCAAGGTGAGAGCAGATGGGACCATGTATGCTGTCCACCAGGTGCAAATGCCCTCGAAGCAGCTGATCCTGATGGTGACTGCCTGGGATCCCCAGACCCTGGGCAGATGGGAGGTGATTGTCAGGTTTCTGGTGGGAGAGAAGTCACAACACAATGGACACAAGGTAAGATGTTTCCAGAGCTCTTTTTCTTATTTCTTTCTTCCTTTGCCTCTGTTCCTTGAACCTTTAAAAGTCACATGCAGCATAGGATTGTTTGTGTTTTCTGGTCTGTGCTTCTAGGGCACGTGTCCAGGTAGAAAATGCCACAAGTGGCAGCAAATTTCAGGGCAAATGGTCTTTGATCCTCCCTGTTGTAAATGATTTAAGGTTACCAGTGGGGAAGCATTCTCTAGGCTCATACTTTTGTATATTTAAGTGACTGCTTGGATCTGTTATATACTGCAGGTATATACTGTTATATAAGTTGTGTTTGCATCTCATTGCTAATGCTCTACCTCAACTTGAAGTAAAACCTGTAAACAAAAGGTGCCTCCCTCTCTCCAGAGGCAAAGCTGACCATATCCTTGCAGAACATGAGGTTAAGTTCAGATTTCTCTGTGACAGTGTAGACTTGGAGTCACGCACTGGCTGCTTCTGCTGCGCTGCAGAGACATCTCCCTGGCTTTCACAGTGACTCATTGCGCTCTAGGAGCTGTCTGCATGGTCCTGCAGCTCCATGGGAATGGTGCGTGTGCCCAGACAGGGCTTCCAGATGGGAGTTCTGGGCTTGTTTCCTTCTGACACAGCAAGGACAGGGAACGTTGCTGCTGCCTGTTAAGGGACATATACTCACATGCGGTGCGCGCCAGCAGGGCAGCAAAGCACGACGCAGCACCGCAGTGGCAAACATGCCCTCTGCTCCGTGCCAGCGTCCTCCTTTCCCCACAGCTGGAATCAACGCCAGCTCCAAAGCCTGCACCATTCAGTGTTTCAGATAGGAGTTTACCAATGCTTGCTTTCTTTTTTAGTTTCATACATGTAGCTCGAAAGCAGGAAGGATCTGTCCTTGCCCAGCAATCTGAGAGCAATATTGCTTCACTTAAATACAGCCGTGGGCTGCGCATTGGTGAAATCAGGGACTGCTCCACAAAAAACGCTTTTCTTCTGGTCTGCTCCTTGTGTAGCTGTCTGGTCCACCTCTTCTGTATCATCTTCAGCAGTAGCAGTTTTCCTTCCTTTTCAGTGTTAGCCTGGACTGAAGATCCCATGCTACACTGAGTAAATGTGGTTATGCTGTCTGCTGCCTATTCAGAAAAAAAAAAAACACAATTCTTTGGTGGCTGGGCAATTATATTCAAGCACATTGCTGTAGTTGGGGTTATGTTTATGATAAATTTGGCAGGAAATTGGCTGAGGAGCCTGATTTATTGCTGGATCTTGAAGACCTTGCAGAGCAAGGATGAAGGTGTGTTTCACCCGTGAATGGACAGGCAGGGCCACTTGGCCGTGGCTGTAGATTGGATTAACGCACTGCAGTGGCTGTCAAATAGCAAGACTGGCCTCTCCTCTCTTCTTTTCTGCAGTGCTTGGGCAGAGAGGGCAGAGAAAGAGGGGGAAGAGCAAGAGAGGCTTTCTGTGCCTTATTGTAAGAATGCTGCAATGTGAGAGTTTGCACCATCTGGGAAAACTTTTATCATGTGTGAGACAAGATGTAAAAGACTTGGAGAGGCTTAAATCTATTAGTCACCCAGTGGGCTGACCCCTGAGGTTTTGCATGGCTTAGAGTCATATAAATACATTTCTGCTGCTCTTCAGTAAGATGCTGGCTTGTGCAAGATATAGTTAAGCCCTGTATGTTATGTCAGCTGTATTTGCCATTTTCTAAGGAAAGAAATACTGCTTCCTTCTAAAAGTAATTAAATATTGAAGGAGCAAAGTAAGGTGTCTTATATACTGCTTTAAATTTCTTCTCAGTGTAGCAGAAAGAAAACTAAGTACACATTTCTGCTTTAGTAAAATATTTGGTTGGAAATTCATCTAATGTTAACATAAGCTGAACTCTGGTTCAAAATAGAGAGAGCTAAGCTTTTTAAAATTCATATCCCTCCTTTCTAAAAGCCTTATTAGTGTGTAGTTTGAGGCTCGAAAAATGTAGAAAACAAGACTAATGACAAGGTCACAAGGAGTTTTATTGTGGGTCTCTGTGGCAGGCATCTGACTTCTATTTTATTTAAATGCTTGTGCTTTTTTGCAAACAAAATAATCCTTTGTTTACTAAAGAAATAAATATGATTATAAGTTTATTTCAAAAATAATAGTGTTTATACTGAAAAAAAAAAAACCACACAACAATATCCTATACACTATGTTTCAGGCCATGACCCTAATATACTACATTTCATGGCTTTTACTGGAAACAGATTTCACATTTGTTTTTGTAAGGTATAATATGACTCAAAGGGAACTACATAATTGTTTTAAAGACTTTTCACACTGTTGTGGTATGTTCAGGGTATGGAGATGGCAAATATGAGAGAGAAAGGAGGAGGTAACGTGAGAGAGGGAGGGAGACCAACTCTTTGTTCTAGTGCATACATCCATTTCCTTTTTACTTTGTAAATATGTGACTGGTTTTGTGAAAATGCTAAACAGTTCCCAGACATTAAAAATAATTGGCATGAAATCTGCCTTACTGCACCTAGTGATCTCTGTTTGCTGGCACCTACAGCACAAACAAGTCCTTCTGGCTTGCTCGCCCATCATCTGTGTTTCTGTAGGCTTCTCTGTGACTGATGGCCATCAGCTGGGGCAGTCTCGCTGCATGAGGGAAAGGTTGCTGCCCCTCTTTTCCTTCCTGAATCATCATTGAAAGGACAAATCTGAATTTACTTCACAATTATCCATGTATTAAAGCTTCCTGGAAACATGATTATCCCACATGGAAAGGCACTTATTAGACATTTGGTTTATTGAGGAGGTTAGTACAGAATAAATGTTATAGGAGAAGCTGACATTGTTGAGGTACTGGCTGAAATTGTGGGAGACCAGAAGTGAGGTCCCTGCTCAGCTGCAAATTTAGGGAGTGTCTGGGGGGAGCAAACCCTGTCTCCTACATCCTGCCTGCAAAATGGAGGCAGCGGTCAACCTCCCAGGAGGGAACAGAAGATAAGACCTTCAAGAACGTGATCCTTTGTGTTCATGATCCTTTATTATCACGGTATATAAGAATGGAAATTTGCATAACAGGTTTGGAGAGCTTTGCTGGTGGCCAACATGTCCTCAGGGTGGGTGGCAAATCAGTTCAGGATAGGTTCTGTCGGGATAGGCATCCTCTTGTGTCCTTTCATTGCAAAATCAGTTTTTGGTGTGCCTCAGATTCCACAGCTGTGCAGTTACTCTGGGTGCAATCTGATATTTTGATGGTGAGAGACCCAACACAATGACGACTTCCCCTCCTTTTTAATGTTGCCCTATAAATGTGCTAATTGCATTAAATAACTGAATAACCTGGGCAAATCTGCAAATTTTCACTGGCTACTGCTGTAATAAAAAAAAATAAAAAATAAAAAAAATCCAATAACTACAGTAAAGTTTAATGCTAGTAGGATGAAATGCTGGCAAAGAAGGTAAATATTTTAAAAACATATTTTATGATACATGAAGCATACATTTTCCCCTTCTCACCAGAATGCATTTGAAGATAAACTTTTTGGTTAATACAAGTGGTGTTAGTAACTTTAGGAACTTTTTTTGTTCAGTCTTGCAGGAAACCTGATAGCAATTCAATTAGAAAATGTAAATGAGGTCACATATTTCCCACCGGAGTGCTGAATTACCCCAGAGGAAACTAAGTGATATTCTAGCATAACAATAAATACTTAAGATAAAGTTTCTTACACTGTTCTTGTCTGGCTGCCTATTGTTCCAATTGAAAGTATCAATCAGACCTGTGGGTGCAATTTGGAATAAAGAAGAGAAAGAAAGAAAGAGAGAAAGAAAGAAAGAGAGAGAGAAAGAGAGAAAGAAAGAAAAAGAAAGAAAGAGAGAAAGAAAGAAAAAAAGTCATTTATGAAATACTATTAAGTCCTTGTAGCTTGTGTCAGCATTTATGAAAGATAAACTTGAGTGAGATAATGCTCCAGAAGAAAACAAAGTAAAGCCAGACTTTACTTATCTGCAATTAGCAGTGCAATGTCTTCTTTTCTGAGTGCATGCTGTTATGTATAACAATTGGATATTGATTTAACCACAAGTCCAAAGATGAAGATTGTGTTTGTGAACAGTGACATTGCTGAAGACTTCAGCCTTCAGACTGCTCCCTGCTTCTTACCTGCAGAAACTCAAGTCTTCCTAGGTACATGCACATATAGCCCTTTGTGCGTCACTTACCACACTATCCCCATGTCCGTGCAGTCCAAGCTCCTCGTCATTCCTCACTAATCAGCATCCTCCACTCCCAGTGCTGGTTTGTCCCATCTGAAGTTCTGGCCCACTCTTTCATTTTGACCTTTATTTTTCAGTGGTTGCATGCATCTAAACATGGTAAATCCTTTTTGGTAAATTTTTCTTCTTTATTAGTTTACCCTGTTTCTCTGTTGTTCTCATTCCATGAGTTAAAATCAGGATCTCAGAGGTACAGCACAGAAAGGAATTCACAGCAAAAGAGCTTGGACATACAGGATATATTCAGTACATGCAGGATACCAGTCATTTTTGCTGCCATTGACTTACTTTAGAAAAAAATATTGTTTTCTTTGAATCATGTTCATCTAAACCTAAATTTCTCGTTGTCTTAGCTTCTCAAATTCTGAGCATGGAAGCATGTAAATTTTTGTTAAATCCGTTAACTGTAATTTCCACTGTTAAATCACTGGAAATTGTGCAATTAAAATCTTGCAAATACGTGGGTATGCAGCTAGTGTTTAAAACATTGAGAAGTACTGTCAAAAGCCAATCCTTGCATAAGCCCAGCTTGTGTTTTATTATGTCTCATCTTATCTGGGGCTTCTTTCATTACCCAGGTAGGAATCCACAGCCATACAATACGAATGTGAAAAGCTGGTTCTTACAGCCAGTTTTTTTGATTTAAAGCCTTTAAATAATCATCTCTGGCATTTTACCTAGCTGAGATTTTAAATTCCAATACAGCCTTTTATTGCTGATCACAAATACAAAGGTCTCCAGGCAAGGAAAGGCTTATTCAGCACCGATCATGTTTATGACCTCAGTTATTGTGCTAGCCAGGATGCTCTGTGCGGGGCCTGGGAGTGATGAAGACGTATCCTTCCCTTGATGCAAGAAAATGACAGCTTAAGCAGGAGTTGTGCTTCCATCGCTCCCATTTGCCCTGACACTTTCAAGTGGGTGTGCTTGGAAGAGGGAGGATAAAAAGCTGCCTCAATTGTTTCCCTGCCCTCCTTCCTCTGTATTGGGGTGAGGTATGATACATGGCATCAAGGTGATGGAGTTTGCCACATCAAGCTGTGTTATTCCTAGAGAAGGGCTGAAGAAAAGGGACTGTATTTCTTATCCTGCCTTTTTCTAGCCATATTTATGCACGTTTTCAGAACCAGCTCATTATGCTGTCCAGTGGATGCCCTGGGGCTGCCCTGTTTGATTGGTTCTGTAGGTAAATTAATAAATTAATATCATATAACTGTTACCAGTGAGACTGATCATGGTAAGTGTGGAAGTCTAGTGAAGACACATCAGGTGAACTTGTCTGACTTCATGCTTAAGTGAATTTGAACATCTAGCATTTAATTGTTGTGTGATCAGACAGTGCTGTTTGTGACAGCATGTGAACTTTCTTGACCTGATTTTCAGGTGTGTTCAGTCACATTGCTTTGCACTGAAACCAAGATAAGATATGACATACAGGTGCTCATTGCCTTGGAAAATCAGCCAACTACGTGAAGTTTCTGAGCACTGCACTCGCTGCATTTAGTTCTTAAATAGTCAGCATCTTACCAAGGGTCAGGCTCAAAGCCACACTAGAAAGATCATCCTGAAGTGAAATTCACTCCAGATCTGTCTTCCTTCAAAAGAAAAAGAAGTCATAAGGATAGAACTACCTGCACAGAAATAAGTCTTTTCTGATAAAACAAAACCCTCGGACTGCTGCGTACTGCCTGCCTGTGATGTATGCCATGCCCTTGCGAGATCAAAGCACTTGACCTCTGGTTTCACGTTCTTTGTTGTTAACTGCTCAAGTCTGACTGCTACTTCAAAAAAATATTTTGGACTGAATCTCCTAAAAAAACCTCTTCCTTGCTGCAGTAATCCATGTTGTGTGTAAATATAAGTTTGAGCAAAAGACAAAAATGCCTTCATGCAGAGACATCCTTTAAAAAATCCTTTGTCAGGGGCTGTGAGAATCCACTTCTCTTCTGCCCAGTGAGCTGAGGCAGTATCATAGTTACAAACTCAGGGTAAGGAAGGGCTTTGGCTCCTCCCAACCTCTGGAGGTCAGGTCCTTGCTGGCTGGACGCGGTCCATGGTAGCGCAGCTCCTTCGTGTTCTGCCTCCTTGGCATTGCCAGCTGAAGGAGCTAGGAGAACCAGCCAGATGTGAGTGTCCAGCATAGCAGGTTGAGCAGGCTGTCATTACCACCAGGTAAGCAGTGAGATTTCAAATACTGACTCTGTCCAGCAAAGCATTTAAACACTCACTTAAATTTCATCATTCAAACGGGGATAAATTGAAAGTGTTCATGTGTTCAAATTTAAGCATATGCTTAGGTGCACTCCAGTACTGGGGAACAAAAGAAGAACAGTCTTTTCTCAAGGGCCACTTGAAATAACCAAAGGATAACTTGAAAGGGCAAGCTCCCATGCTAGCACTGGGGAGAAGTACCAGAATGAATTACTTTGCTTTGTGCTAAAATAGCAGTGGTGCTTGTGATCTCTTAAATCTCTTGTGATCTTTTACTTGCAAACATTATGAAGAAAAGGAATATTGTTACATTTAATTCATTATGATTATTTTAATTCATGTATCTTTTGAACTTCATGGGTTTGGAAAAATAAAATGAGATTAAAATGTTTCACTGGCTTGTTAAGGGGTAGATTTGCTCCTGCTTCTTTCTGTGAAGTACAATTGTAACAGGCTGAGTTCTAGAAGCAACATAAATGTTTTTTGGAACAGTTTTTAAAATGTTGCTCAAAATTACTCATTGGAAATTTTATCGGGGTAGAAGAAGAGGCTTTCCAGCCCACATATTTCATGCATTTTTCTTGATGAGATACTTGCAGAATGAGAGAGCTAATATCAAGCTGCAGTAGTGGTTTGTTGTTGGTAGTTTTTTTTGTTTTTTTTTGTTTTTTTTTACACTTTATAATATATGCCAAGATCCACCACCTTTATTCCTGTCCTATAGGTATCTGAACAGGTAACAAGTAGAAGAGTACATAGTACTATGTAATTTAATAGCCATGCTCTTGAGAAGTACTTGTAGTTCTGAAGCCATTGTGTACGGCTTCTTCCAATTATGAGAATGACATTAACTTGAAGATAGAAGTGTCTTTTTGTAAACACTAGAAGGTAGAGTACAACAGTAATTTAGATGTTTCTTAAACAATCCTACCTAAGAAGCATTGCAAGATTAGATCTTACAATGGGAATGTGAAAAGGTCAAGTTGATGTGGGGAGCTTTACAAGGAAACAGCCTCATCAAAACTTTTCATGTTGGGATAAGATGTTCAAGCCTTAAAATGAGAAAGAAAAGTACATCAAGAGCTGTGCTTTGTGGATGATGTCATCTTCCGTTCATTGAAGTCTCTTGCAATATTCAGAGCCTGACAATGACAAGAAAACATTACAGATGCTTGAAACCTGTGGGAACCATAAAAGATTCCACCAAAGGCAGAAGGATTTCTTATGTACCTGCTTTGGTATGCGATTCTTCCAGAGAATGGAAGAGGAAGAGCGTCATTTAAATCTTGACAGCAATGCACAGTACAGACAATACCTCTAATCATCAGTGCAGTGTGGTACTACAGAATAAGTTTCAATACCTCTCCACCCCAGCCGAAACTCCTCTCACTTTAGAGATACCTTTTGCATTTCGTGACTGTTCAGTAAGGAATGTAAGTGTTGTTTGCCTGCAGGTCTCCATATTTCTGCTAATACAACAGCAAAGCATCTGAATTGCTCTGGTGAAGTTTACCAGATTTTGACTTAAAACAGTGATAATTTACCAAAGGTTTGGGCAAATAAAAGGTGCGGGTGAGTTCAGGTGAATTCTGAATTTCAACTAAATTGTGCTGGGAAATCAATGTGTTCTGTCCCAGAGTGGGTCACCTGGTCAGCAGCCACATGAAAAGCCATGTTCTGGCTCAAGACACAAGCTTGAAAGTTGGCTGCAGTCTGTGTCTACAAGATCCTTACCTGCACTACTAACCTTGTTAGCTTTTCTGATCAAAGCGATTAAACAGTATTTGTCATTCTAAATAAGAGTTTTCTGTGACAATCTCGTGGGCTTTGCCACGAGCTGGTGGGAGTCTCTTTTCTCTGGAGCCCAGACATAGCATTTAGTTACAGATACCTAGTAAAGATCCTGCTGCATCTTCTGCAAAAAAAAGGATCTTTTCCTGCTTGACTTAAAAACAACAGTGTTATGGTCTCCCTATTTGAAAATGTTCTGATTTCACCTAGTATTCTTCTTCAGCTTTTTTCTTGCTTTGCAGCCCTACGATGCTAAAGAACATTTTGATTCTTCAGTCACCCTGATCGTGTTTTATTAGTTGTGCCAGATAAAATTTTCCAAAGCCTGCAAAGCCAGCCAGGTACCTCACAACCCTAAATTTGCATGCATACATCATTTCTCAGAAATCAAGGAACAGTGCACGTTCAGGCAGTTGCTCAGCTTTGACACAGATTCCTTGGGAGATTGTGGTGTTTGGCATGCCCAATGCATGTGTGTGCATTTTACATGGCTCATTCTCCTCCTCTGGGGGCCATAACTCTGTTAGATTTTAGTCAAACTTTTCCTTCCCTGTCAGCTGATGTGTTCTGGAAGCTCATGCACTTGCCAAATCTGACAATTTTTCTTACTAATTGACTCTAATGTGAACTGCTCTATGCAGNAAAAAAAAAAAAAGGTAATGAATTTTTGCTTAACTAGCTGATTTAATTAAAATGTTTTATACTGTAATTGTATGGTTTCTATAAATGGAGAGGTAATTTTGTTTAATGAGTTCCTAACCAAACATAAGATTCCTGACTGTATGTAGCCAGATTTGATAAAGGTCACAAATGCTGAGATTCCACTGTTTGCTTTTGTAAGTCGTGATGATCAAACAGCTTGATTTGGCACTTGAAATCTCCTGTCAGGATTGGTTCTTTCTATTCCTGTTTATAACAGAAATTATTAGTATAGTTTTAGGAGCAGAGGGGGTTCTTCTCTGTATCTGAACACTGTTCATTATCTTTAAAGTGGAAGTCTGCTGCCAAAATCACGTCTCATTGTCAATTAGCGGCTTCTCTGCAAACACATTAATTTAATGCCCCTGCTGAAGTACTGTGCACATTGGAACATCTTGCTGCTAAAACACTAGTTTTCAGAGCACTTTGACACAAATCATTCATGAATAGCAATTTATGCCTTGATGGCAATGGGACGTGATATGAAGCTCTCTCCGATTAAATTTACCATAGCGCTTACAACTATTAGTAAATAGAGCTAATACAGATAGTCATAACAGAATTCCAGAAGGTGGATATGGAGAAAAACAGATTATGGATTCCTTACCTGCGTGGTTTCTAAAGAATACGTTCACATAGGCAGACTGTAATAAAAGCAAGTCTAAAATAGGAAGTCTCATCTTCTTAAAACTACACTTTCCTGCCTTCAGCTTTGGCAAATTCAGCAACGACCTAAATACAAAAGAATCAATTACCCTAAAATAAATAAATATGCCTTTTGTTCTGCAGCCCTTTCATTATACGGTATGAAAACACAAAATGAAATATCTCTTTCTGCTAAAAGATCAAAAACTGGGAAAATGGTATATTTTGGGAAAAAAGAGCTCATTCGTCCTCCACTGCCATCCCTGATGTCAGCAAAATGTTGTCTCCTTAGAACAGAATTCATGCAACTGTTTATTTAGCAGTGCTCTCATGTTCCTTTTGTTAAAGAACTAAGCTATATTTTCATTGTCTTATTTTGTGTTTGGTAAATACCATTTTCTCCTGTCCTTTTTGCAGCTACCATGGAAACAAGCAAAAATACTTCAGATTAAATATTTTTAAATTGATTTTTTTGTGGTAGGAAAAGGTAGAAGTTTTCAAAATGTGTATTGATAATGGAGATAAAGATGAATATGTTTGAACAATGGACTAAAAATACCTTTATATCAACTTGTATTGATAAAAGTGTATTAAAAACACTTTGCCTCAGTTAAATACTAGGAATAACACTTGAAGCAAAGCAAGCTAAGTATTATTTCTTTTTTGAAGAATGTCTAGTACAAAGTGTTAAAGATTCTGTAAAAATAATAAGACTGGCATATAAATAAAACAAGTTAAATTGTAAATAATATTGATACTTGGGAAATAAAAGCCTTATTACCTCACCTTCTATCACAGTTTTTATTTCAAATGCAATAATAGTATATTTTAGTGCTGAATCCAGAGCATTCATCCATTTTGCAGGTTGAGCCCTATAAAATTAATAATCTCTAACAAACGTACCCTAAGATGCATTGTTATTTATATGCAGAGAATGGTGGCTTATTTACCCAAACATTAGAGTGATCCAAAATGTTCAGCTAAGCAGGAACACAAAATATGATATTATATTATGTAAATGGGTTTGTGATACGCTCTGCTGGATAATAACTTCCAGATGTCTCTGTAGCCAGAGGCTGACGGATATCAAAGGCAGGTTGGCTGGGAGGGGAGACGTGCCAGCTGGCGAGACTGGCTACTGCTAAGTGTAGCGGAAGGTGAAAGCTGGTATTTCTTCACACTCACTGGTTTCATTTGTGAACTAGTGGAAAGTCAGTCGCTCGCAGCCTTCTTTTCACTAGCAGAGATAGGGCTTGGGGGTTATAGGGAACCCACATGTCCTCTTCTGTCTGTGAATTTTTTTGACCTCTTTTGTGAATAGGGATTGAGTTTAGGTCGAGTCTCCCACAATTTAAAGGTCTCAAGCCATGGACTGAAGTGGCAGGAGATTATAGACAGCCACTAGCTAGATGGCTATTCTCCCTTACCTTTCATTGCCAGTGCTAAAGGCAAGCAAGGAGTCTCCATGAGCTCTCAGTGTCATGGCGTAAATGGAGTTAGGTGGCGCACCTTACAACCCCACCTGTTTGGAGTAAAGTTTGCTAAATCCATTTGGCTTTCAGGTCCGGCAGTCCCTAGGGGTTTAGATACATGTCCTCTTCTGAAGGCAGCAGGTTTTATTCACCATCATTAAATGCAATGCTAGACTGAAAAGGGATTGAAAATTACTCCTGTAAGATGCCATTGAAGTCACTGGCATGGACTTCAAGAAAGCCCTACACCTTCTGTGGAGCACCTGTTGAGAAGAAAGATCTTTGTACAATCCTTACAGATGAGACTGTGCCACCTTCAACCTCACATTTCTTTCTGAGAGCTTGACCTGGCTTATCAGTAAAAGGTTTTGAGTTTACCTCCATGTGTCTTGAGTTGATTTTAACTGATAGCCACCCTAAAAAAGAGAAGAGTGGCAAAGAGAATTAACTCTGCCACGCTGTTGTGCAGTTAATTCTCAGTTCATTAATGACTTCCTGATCAAACACAGGGAGGATGGGCTCTGAGATACTCTTTCCCTGTTCAACAACTGCTCGCTATTAATATTGTAGATGCACTATTCATAGAAAGGAGCATTTTATTAGCAGAAGATGCAATGGCTGCATTATGATTTACCCACATTGGTGTTGTGCATATGTGTGTATGGGTGACAAGCCCACTGGAACAGCCACTGGGGCACCTCAGAGCAAAGAGTTGATCCCAGGTTTGCAGGTGTAGGCTTTAAATAATACAGCTAGCACTGCATGCTTTACATTGCTTCATTAGCAAGCTTTAAAAAATTCTACCCTAATATGAATACCAAGGCATTAAATCATACTGAATCCAAATTCATAAGAAATTTACATCTCTGCTTGGTCTTATCTCCTGTTGTTTTTCTTCATCCCACACTTGGTAATCACTTTTTATCCTTGAACTTGAAGATTTTCATCTGTTTTGGCTTAGCTGTATTTCTCTAGCTTATCAATGTCCTAAAGTAATATGCATAATTAATAAATTATCTGACAATTTTATATCATAGAATCATATCCTTGTTTAATTGTCTCTATTGCCAAAGACCATGCTCACATGTTCCACGTTTGGTGTTTGATCATGTTGTAACAAATTACAAATGTCACCATGTCATTTTCAGAATGGAGAACGGATTTAATTTTCCATTTGGCATGTGTTTCCCTTTCTGTTGCAGAATGGGCTGCAGTATTGTAACTTGGATGTCGTTTCCCATGTAGCCTTGCTAAAGGGGTATATCTAAGATGATGTAAAACAAAATCTGTTGTTCCAGACATATTAAGTAGTCCTGAACTGTGTTGGTTTGTAGATGGCATTTGAAAACCACTGGGGCAGAGCTCAGGAATCATGGTCAACAACACAGTCTTCCTGGTCTGTGTCTTAAGAAGATGATGTGACTCTTTATCAGAGCAGAGCACAGGGTATTTGGGTAGAAAATCTGCTTTCCTTGGCTTCTGTTGTTTTTTTTTTTTTTCTGCCTAAAAAAAAACAAAGTTTAAATGCTGGAGACCAGACAAATCATGCTGTGTCTTCTGGACAGATGATTTCCTGACATGCAAGAAGGACAGTTCTTCTAATCGTATGTCCAGTGAATTTGGTGTTGAGATAGCATGGGCTACAGCTCTTCTGGAAAATCATGAGCTGCAGATATGTCTTCCATGTGCTCATGCATGGATCTGAGATATGGGAGCTGCTGCAGAGTAGGTTAGGCTGGAGGCATTTCGTGAATACTGTCAGTGTTGTTTGTTGGTGTAGAGAGGATGGTTTCATGTACAATACAGACACTTAGAAAAATCCACTTGTGCAAACACGGCCTTTAAGTATCACGTCAGTGTACAGCTTCAGCTCCTTCTCCTGTTCTGGGGATGCAGCTGGGCCGGGAGGAGGAGGGACAGACAACACTGTGCTGTAGCAGGACCTCCTGCAGCCGGGTACAAACTCAGTCTCAGGCTGCACCGATGGCGCAGAGCATCACTTCAGTGCTGCTGCTGTCTGCTCTGCTGCTGAACTCAGCACAGCGGGAGCAGATCTCAGCACAGAAAATGTCCTTTCTGAGGCTGTGAGTGCAGAGCGAGTTGGAGGATATCATAATTCCTGTAACCTGGTAATTAAGACACTAGGTGGAGTCTTGGGAATTCATGGACTTCCCTCTATCTTGCTGCAAATGCCTGTCATCATTTCTCCATATGTGTAACAGGGTGAAAGCACCTCACAAAGGCAATGGGAGGGAAACCACCCTAAAGGAGTAGCACTAGATATGCTAGATTTCATTGTGATAAGGACTGCGGACAGATTGTGTTCTGATGACACTACAAAAGGTAGAGAAATATTTTATCTTTTGAAGATCACTGCCTGAGATTCTGTAAAGCATATGGACAGTAAGGCAATGAGAGAAGGAGCAGTTGTTATCTCAGTGAAAACCATTATTCAGCAAAAACATAATTTGAAGCTGTGTTTTATTATTAATTTAATTTGGTGTCATATTCTGCTTTTGAGTTGAACTTTGGATCCTTGCAAACTCAAAAGTACAGGAGAGTTTTCTGGGGCTTGTGGTTAGTTGTTGCTGTTATTCCAGAGATGCTCTTGGATGTTTCAGTTAGAGATCTGAATAGTTCTGGCATTTGTACTCACCAGACTTTGTTACTGCATTTGTCTCACAGCTTTTAAACAGCAGAAAACATGTACAACCTATTTAAGCAACACCAGAGAAATTAAGGTCATGAGAATGCATCGTCAACAAATGAAGATAAAAAAGAGCTGTTGTTTAAAAAAAATTGTTGTTGCAAGATGCTTTTGAAATCCTACATACCAAATTCAGAGTCATGTTGATGATTTATTCTAATGTAGGAAAACATCATCAAAAGTGACAAGCAAGCTAGTCACTGTCTAGTCACCTGCCAGCAAATATTTCATAAAGACTAAAAAGGCTGGTACTGCCTTGCTGAGCTGACACTAATTATTTCAGTATACATGGAGCTCTGGGATTCGTGTTAATTCTCAAGTCTGTCTTTAGTTCAGACTCATTCCACTGTGTAAACTCAGCAGAGCACAAATTATTTGACCATCCTTTCATAATCTGTCCCCATGCTCACTTGCCAATTATATAAACTGATCCAAATACCTGCTCTCAAAGGAACCCCATTTGGGAATCACAAACCAATTAAAAAAGCAAGGGGGGTATAGCCACTTTTCTGTAGCTCTTGTCTGGTAGTCCTATTTCATGTTGACATTTGTTTCTGAGTATCTTCTTGAGATAACATTGTTTTCACCAATGTTCAGAAAAGATACCTTTCTGGTGATAAAGCCCTTTTTAGATGAAAACTCTATCGGATATAGCATATTACATCCCATAGGAAGAATGAGTTCAACAGTACCTACCAATATCCTGAATATCCCAAAAAAGGCTCCCTCTGCTGTAGTGTGATGCTCTTTCTTTGTTCATTACACACCCAAGTGAATATTTTTAGAACATCTAAACATTGAACAGTAGTGTAGTGATCTTGCAGCAGCTTAGTGACGATGCTTGTTGAAGGTGTATAAAACAGCATTCAAGCAAACAAAAAACACCAGTCACCTTGGTGGCATGAATTAGCATGAGAGAGGATTTGAGAAATGTGGCTATGTGTGTGACTGAAAAAGACTGCATTTGTCTGTTCCATGAAAACTCAGCTCTGTTCAAACTGGCTCATTTTTAAGGTTTGCAGTAAAAATAGATGCATTTTTGTACAAATGCTTCCAATAGCTGCAGCCAGTGCATGTTTGCACTCCACAGGTAACACCAATCAGGGCCACAATCAAGCTGTGAGAATGACCTCCTTGCTGCGATGTCCAGCTTTCAGCTTCCAGAGGGTCTACACAGCTTCGGAGCCACTGCTGAGTTGCATACATTGTTTAGTTTTCAGTGGCTGCCTGCTTCATTGCACTTCCAGATCAAGAATTGAAATGTGCTAGTGGATGGATTTACATCAAACCATAAACGCCGAAGCAGTGATTCTCACTGAAGTCAGTGCCTACAAATAACTGCTTGCAAATATGTGGGGGATGTTTTGAGTATGTACGTTTGGAGTAAAAGTTAGCATAGCTTAAAATTGCAAGAGCCTCAAAAACACCTCTGCTGTTTTTTCCTAGTGCTATGTGGTGTTCTTGGGTTTGGGGTGTAAGGGTGTGTAGAGGGAGACTGTCTGCTCCTTTAAGGGTATCTGGTCAAGGACCTTTTCCAAGACAGCAAGGGATGAGGAGAAAGGGAGGCAGCGATGGGAGCCAAGTCTGGTCAGTCACACTGATTTATGGGCATGTGAGAATGTGGGAATGTTTATGGCAGCAGGGTTGTCTGATGGAGGCCTTCTAAGCTGGGAGACAATCACACGAAAAAAACCTCCCGGTCACACCACTTGCTGGGCTAGTTAGCTACCGGCACCACTTCCAGGAAGGGTGAACCTTGCAGCTGATGAGGTTGTGAATCATGGGCCCAAACTGGGATGGCGCAGAAACTGCAGAGCTCTGCAAACCCATGAGGGCATGCAGGGAGCAGGAGGAACAAAGAGGGGGGGATAGGTAGAAAAGGGTATTAAAGGTCCAGTCTTCTTATATCTTTCTCTCATTAAATCCTTTTCTTAACTATCTTTCTGCGTATTTGCACTTTCTCTCCCACATGTATGTGAGCTGCAAGGATTAAGTGCCAGCTTCTGGCGAGACCTGGGTGTGGGCGAGTGAACCTCAGTGCCAGCTACTGGAGTCAGGTCGGGGAAGGGCACCCCGGCCTGTGGTGCCGGCTACTGGAGCGAGCGGGGGTCTCAGCGCCAGTCGCTGGTGGGACCTGTGCATGTGCGAGTGGAGTCAGTGCCAGCTACTGGAGTTAGGCCAGCGGTGTACTTCCCTGGCCTGTGGTGCCAGCTACTGGAGTGAGTGGGGTCCTGGCATCAGCTACTGGAGCAAGTGGGGTCTCTACCCCCAGCTCTGGGGCAGGAGCAGTGTGTGCTCCCAAACCAGCAGCTGGGGGACTGGTGTGAGTGGGGGCTCCGCACCGGCAGCTGGAGCAGGGTTGCTGGTCACAGCTCATGGGCCTGATGCCGGCCACTGGGGAGTTGAGTGTCCATATCTTCCCCAGCCTGGTCTGCCTGGAGCATGCGTGCGTATTCACTGGCCAACTTTAAGCTGGACTAGCTGGTGAGTAGCGGGGCCTCAGGTCTGGGCTGGGATATCAGGCGCGCAGGGGGTCTGTGCTGGTATGCCCAGGGGGGCTTGTGAACGCGGTGCACCTGAGGGACG